>JBAJNP010001748.1:390-56400 GCA_036877545.1 Yasuhikotakia modesta
TTTTTTACACTATGATTAAACTATGCTTTTGCCCACAAATCACTTTTATTAAAGCCAACAAATGGTGGTGGCACTGGGTAGTGCTGGCAGTGTTGGGTGGCGGTGGCACTGGGTGGCGGTGGCACCGGTGCGAGGTCCTGCTTATCGCTTTTATTCTTCTTTAAAGCTTTAATTCTTCTTCTTCTTCTTCTCCGCCATTCGTCACACTTTTGAGGGCCTTAACATGCTCGAAAACTGACCAGATTTTGCACACGCATCAGCCCCAGCAAAAATTCAAGTCTATCAGAGAAATTAAAATTAGGCGGGGCAAAATGGCTCGACAGCGCCACCTAAACCTGCCCAGGGCACTACGGTTAACGTACATGTACCAAATTTAGTAGGCTCATAGAACACTTTAATTCATTAAAAAAGTCTCTTGGAGTGAACCTCTCATTCCAACAGCCGAATATTTATTTTTAATTAAATCTGGATTTTTATTATTTTTGACAAATTCCATGTGTCATACTTTAACGAACTCCTCCTAGAGTTTTTATCCGATCAACTTTGTGGTGGTGTCACTCTCATCTTAAGGCCTTTGCAATGTTAAATTGCAAAAGCGTTTGAGTTTTCGTGCAAGAACATGACCGTGGCTGGCTGCCAAAGTTTTGCGTTTCGCCATAAACAAAAAGGTGTTTTTTCTCAAGCCTAAAGTGACTGATTGGCCCCATATTTCACACATTTGATAAAAATCATGGCCTAAACACATCTACAGTGTAATATTCAGTTACGGTTATAGCGCCACCAGTAGTCAACAGGAAGTGGTGTGTTTTACACAGGAAGTGGCATATTTTACACTACGATTAACATATGCTTTTGCCCACAAATCACTGTTTTTAAAACCAACACGTAGCTGTGGCACTGGGTGGTGCTAGCAGTCCTGGGTGGCTGTGGCGCTGGGTGGCGGTGGCACCGGTGCAAGGTCCCGCTTATCGCTGCTTGCAGCTTTAATTTAGATTTTTATTTAGTTTTACCTACCAATTTTACATAGAGCACTTTGGGGTCCTCCACTTTGTGGTACTTCATCTTAGTCTTTAGTTGCTGGCGGTGTTGAAGGACAGCACTCTCCTTCCATGGACTGTCTTTGGTGGGCTTTCTTATGGGAGGAACCTCAGTTAAGCCAATGTCCAAAGGGTCCTGCATCTCAACTGATGGTAAGACACAGATAAACATTTCTAGAATTCAACATTTTTGAAAAGATTTAAATAGTTATTTACTCTCACCAGCTGGATCTCAAACAGAAATCTCAAAAAATTCAACCTAATACCAGTAATTCATATCAACAAATTCAAAAATAGCCACACCACTTACACTGAATGCATAAGTGTTTTTGTTATGTTAGAGTAAAAAACAAAAATCAGTAACTAAGGCACTAAAACAAAGCTATGTGTAATTTTGGCTAGCATAAACTAAGAAAGAGCAATATATTTTGCCGCATTTAATTATTTATTAATGTTAGTAAAGGCATATGCAATTGTTAATTTAAAAATGTTTTAGGAAATGTTAAAATAACTGTTGACTAAAATGAATTAATGTTGAAGAATTGTTTATTGCTTTATCATGGTAACAAATGTAGTTAACAATGCTAACAAATGGAACCTTGTAACTGTAAAGTATTACTATAATTTCTCTCCCTTTGTATAATGGAGTCATACAAACAAATGGCTGACGGCTGGAGCTGTTGTTCCACCAACAAGGCAGCCAGTCTTGCTTACAGAGGGCCGTCCACAGGAGGCATGTAGTTGGCAGGCATAAAGAAAAACCAAAGCACAAGGACAACAGGGCAGTGGAAAAATTTTTTCTCTAAGATCCTAGTTTAAAACATTTTCCCTTGATTCTTTCCCAGCATTGACCACACAGTGTTCAGCAGCCATGAAAACAAAGGAAAAGACGTTTTATAACTAAAGAATACTTTAGAATCAACACTATGTAAAGAGTATTAAAGTATTAAACAGAAAGTTTCTAAAATTTATGGAGGACATACAAACTAGAAATGGTACTGTACACTATACCACAGCAGTCTGCAGAAGGGCACAGACATTTGGTGATATGTGTTCTCCTATAAAATCTGAGCAGTGTAATTTATTTACACTGGTGGTACTTTGTGTCTCTATTTTATGTCTGCAGCACACAAAGAGGATATGGTCTTTAATTATTTACAAACCTGTGGTTGCTCTTGGATTGTATTTGAGGTCACTAGGGCTCCCACAAGCATATTACTGTTTTTCTAACTTACTATTGAAATGTGTTCCAATAATTCTCATATTTAAGTTACAGAAATGTTACAAAAATTACAGCATTTTACATAAATAATGGTTACAATGAACTCATTTCTTTTAAACAAAGAATGTTTTGATATAAAATCTTTTATTTTTCCAATAACCAAATTTTAAAAAACTTGATTTCACTGTAATTGATATATCTGTGTGGTATAAAATAATTTGTTTTTGTTCATATTTGGTTTCTGATTTAACGTGAGGGTCTAAACATGATACTCTAGAATACACTGACTCATATAGTGATATACAGTCAACCATGTTTAAAAAAACAAAAGCTTTCTTTACTGGTATTAATTTGGGCCTAATCATTAAACATAATCACCCTGCTAAAACAGTCAAGCTGTCAGAGTATACACTACAATAGATAGCATAGCTGAACAGCAGATAATAACTAAAACATTCTTAATTTCAGCTGCCTTCAGGTCGTCAGCACTTTTGAAGCTTTTTAGATCTCACTGCTTAACCTCAATGGTGCCCTTTAGGGGTTGGGTAATCTCTTTGAAGCTAGTATCCCAGCAGGTTCTGCATAAGTGGAATGAAATCAGGTGTGTGTGGAAGTCTGTGGAGCTTTTACACCCTAGGGGTGAAACATTCCTGCTTCCCTTGTGAAACTTCAGACACAGCCTGTCTTGGCATAAAAGAGGATAACCCCCACTATGCAAAGGGGCACCAGCCAGCACACTGCATCCCTTCTTATCTAAACACTGCAGGAAGAGGGGTAAGGGCACTACTCTAAAAAGCCTGTGCATCTGGTTAATATTGCGGAACGGATTAGGGCCTACCTTGACTCTGTTGGTTTCCTAGACATGTTTTGAAAATGCAGCAAACAGCAATATGTAAATAAAAGTGGTTTAAGTGTATTATAATGAAAGGTAATGAACCAAACTTGCAGGTTTTGAAATCCCTAAAATGTTCAATAAACATCAATGCCTTGTAGCCTGGCATTAACATTCATTGTGATTCTTTCCTTTATATTTTACTTATTTACTACTCCTCATCTTGCATGCCAGCTCTCAACAAAAATTCTCTGCATTACACTCAGCCTATGTCAGCCTCTGCCTGTTCAACTACATTAAACTACATTACTGACAGAAATAGTCACTCTTAAGGCTGTATATACTTGAAGCCAATTTTTATATCTATAGATATAAAAATTAGATTACTAATTCCGGACGTTAGATTACTGAAAAGGCCTGTTTATTTGTTTATTTTTACTGTACTATCTTTATGTGTTCCTTTGTTATATGTTTTTTTATTTGATGTTTAACTTTTTTACTTTATTTTACGAAAAGAATATTGACCAATAATTTGACTCTACCACCCTTCGATGTGGCAAAGATATTCTGTGTTAAACTACCAAGTGTTTACAAGGCAAAATAGTGTTTATGGATCCACTTTTTTTTGCCAACCTCATGTTTCTGTATGAGTATTTACTGCATGCAATTCTCTGTTACTCTTGTGAATAAAATGACAATATATTAATTGCATTTACTACACCATACTTTGTTAAAAGCAATACCAAACTATTGTTAACATTTTTAAAAAGTGGCAAACCACTTTGTGCATCCACAAAGAATGGCTATTCTTTGGAGTAAAATATTCCACATGGAGAGCCAATTACCATTGTTAAGCCAAACCAATGAATGAACAATTAATGTGATTAATTTTGAAAATCAGGAGACAGAGTGCTTTTATTAGGTTATTTCTATTACTTTAATATCTAACATGAGGATATAACAGCATGTATGCACAAAATGCATGTGGGTTTGAATGGGTAAAAGAAGAACTTGCAGTCCTGAAAGGGATGCCAGGGTTGTTGCCATAAGATCATGCCAACAACCTTAATCACAACCACCTTATCTGGCATCATCCTGTGCAAACTCTTCATTAAAATCCTGGCATGGTAGTTTGCACTGATGGTGCATGGGAACTACATGGTCCTTGTCCTAATAGAAAAGACAATAAACAAAGGTTCCTGCTTCCCATCTGTTTGGGAACAAAATATATTGTTTGTTCAACTGTCCCCTCAAAGGCCTATGGTTTCAGTGCAAATCCTAAGTTGAGATCTATTCTATTGGTTCAACACTAATTCAGCATTGTTCTATGCTTTGCAAGGTTTTGTTGGTTGTTTTATTACCCAATGAAAAAGATATGTAGGATAAAGAAAGACGTCTAGATAGGTAAGACTAGTGAGTGGATGTGATAGATTTACAAATTATGTCTATGCGACAAACCTTTCTTGAATTGGCACCTATAGTCTTAAACTCTCTGCCTAACATCCATGGCATAAACACAAGCCATTAAGAGCTGTGATTAGAGAGGCATGGGTCTGACTACTAAATGACTATTAAATGTTAAGTGACTAAAATAAATGGATTTTAACCATAAGCTATACCTTGGGAGACAATTCTTGACCTTTTTATTGCCTAATTTTCTATTGTCACTGTACCATGATAATTCCTGTACAAAGGAAAATAAAAAACATACCACATCTGCAAATTCCAATGAGGTTCTTAAATGTATGTCTATAACCCCCCACACCCCCACCCACCCACTATGCGCACTTGCCTCAATAACATTTTTCACATTGTTTGTGTTATCTCCTAGCTGCTGCAGGGAGCTAGAAAGTTTATTCTGGACCCTGACATGGTAAGATTCTTGGCATCCGAGTTGCCGAGTCGCCCTGGAGTCACTCTTGCAGAAAGCAAAGGGATTAGTTTGCTCTATTTTGGTCCAACGGGTACTGCTACCTTACAACCCTGTAGGTATAGCCCCTAAGCAGCCAGTTTATTTTAAAACCTTTTTCAGGTGGTGACAGCTTTGCAAGACCAACTATTTTCAGACCACTGAACAATGGGGAGACAAATGGAGATAGGTAACCAACAATTTTTCCTCTTCCCCTTTCCTTCGTTGTTAAGATGTGACCCAAAATGATATCAAAAACTGTTTGTTCTATAAGCAGACTTTTGACTTTGAAATGTTCTTTTGACTTTGAACATAGACATTTTATTGTATCCCCCAATCTACATGATAAATATATCTGTATGACAAAACACAGCCATTTATGTAAACTCTTTAACTTATTCTCTGTCTGAACACAGGCATATAACTAGCCTTGTATCTCAGTGGACAAGAGTCCAAATCGATATATGAACAAAACATGTGAAGAAATAGATAAGCACAAAATCTTAGTTTTGTAAAACCTACAATTTAAAACCTTTTTAACAGGGCTTTTCTTTTCAAAGATTATGGTGTTTGCTTCAAATTCTTTAAATATGTTTTACATATCAGTTACCTACACAGTTCCTCTTCTTTGCATTTCCTTGTTGTCCGTTCAATATTTATTGATTCTGCAGTTTGCCTCAGCTGTAAGTGAATAACTTATGTCTGGATATAAGAACAACTGAAGTTTTAAGAACAAAACTTATATTTTTTGGAGAAATTGGAGAAAATGGAATATAAGAACAAATGCCAAAAAGAAGAAATGGCTCCTAATGGCCTTACAACCTAAACAACCAGATATATGAGATTCTTTTTTAATGAGTGCCAGCACTATAGAAATTATGAAAAATAAATCTAGTAGTAAGGTTTAATAAGGTAAGGTTTACTGGAGCACAAAGAGCATTGACAGATCACCTGCGTGCTCTATATGCATCAACCCTTTCAGTAATTCAGTACAAATGTTTTTATACTGCTTAATGCTGCAATACAGAATTTGTGTCACTCTATCACCATCTCAGTTTGAAACATAAAATTGCAAGTTACAGAATTCCTTGCAGAGTTCCCTTCTTAATGTGGATAAAAAGTTTATTCATACATGTATACATTTTAAAAAACTGGGTAAGGACATGTTACAATCTCTCGAATAACCTTGCCAGTTAAGGAATGTCTTTAATACAGATGTTTAATGTACTTGTTTGATAACTTTTTAAAAGTGTTTAACAAAAAGTTTATGTATTGCAGTTTTAAGGGGATAAAAAGAAAATGTTATCATTGTCACTGTTTTTTCCATGGAACACAAAAAGAGGTTTTAAACAAATGTACTGGTTGCATTTTTCCATGCAATCACATAAATGAAAAATGCCAAGTGCCATGCCAAGCGCCATTAAAGAATTCCCAAGTTGGTTTATATGACTTGTGTCCTATTTTCCACATTTTTATTTCATTAATATTCTTGTTTGCTAAATTCCAAGCTATATTCCAAATTTTGTTATATCCACAAACTGAACATCAGTACTTCATCAATTTTATACATTTGTGTTCTCCACACAATTAAAAATACACTCACTTTGGATTCTGTCCCTATTTATTGTAAACAAATAGAAAAGACTATCCAAAAGACCATCCACAGACTTTAAATGGTTTCTGTTTGTGCTCCAGCAGATAAATAAAGTCATACAGAATTGTAATGTATTAATGTTGGATAATTAATGAGATTATTTTATTTTTCTTAAGAATCCATATGTTATTTATGCTGAAGTTCACTTATGTTCAACAGTACTTGCAGTGTAATTGAGTGCAACCTTACAGTTTTTTTTTCAAAAATATTTTGACAATGTCATAATAATTTATGACATTGCCCCCCACCCCCATCTTTTCTCTTATTTTCTTGCACACACATTTACTGCAAAAAAGGGCCAAAGTGCAAGGTCCATCCTGTTATCATTGTCATTTATTCACCAGTTATTTTTCCTCAACTTATTTTTCATCCAATTTGTTTTACGCAAAGACTGAACTACTATTTCAGATAAAAAACACTTCAGAACAGACGTCTTGAACTTGGCACAGGATGTGCTTAATTAACAAGCTTTGGAGTATATGAAAGGTATAACAATCACAATCGAGCCAACGACTGCAATTGATGCTGTAGCGCTGCAAACAATCAATTTTATCTGGATATTGATCCGACCATGTGCTGCCGTGTTGGCAATATCAATAAAACGCATAAGAAACTGAAAATTGAAGGTAGTTCCAATTCATTTTTGTTTTCTATTCTATTTATAACGGCTACTAGTTTTTATGTGTATGTTTATGACTTCTGCTCATTTTACATGACAGAATATGTTTTAGTATTGCTCATATCGAATAAAGACACAAACACCCATTCAACTAATTGACTAAAAAACAAATACACTTAACTAAAAAACAAATACACAAGCCTAAAGAAGCCCAAGAGAACAAAGTTGTCACAGCGAAAAGCAGCTA
This sequence comes from Yasuhikotakia modesta, assembly GCA_036877545.1. NCBI lineage: Eukaryota > Metazoa > Chordata > Actinopteri > Cypriniformes > Botiidae > Yasuhikotakia > Yasuhikotakia modesta. Next base: position 7,911 of record JBAJNP010001748.1, read on the forward strand.
ATAAAATTGGAGGAGAGAATTATGCAAATATGCATTTCGTAGATTTCTTACCCGACACAGTATGCTGCAAACATATTATAAGTGGTCATCCATTAAATCACTCACCGCTGACTTCCCGTGGCTCAGTGCTTCCTGTGGGCTCGCTGTCCACTTTACGTCCACATCTCCCGAGCCCCTGAACCAGCTGCTCCAGTGGGAGATCCGATTCCGGTTTGGGATAACATCTTAGACCACTAGAGCATCTCGGTGTGTAAACGCCGCACAGCTCGCCTTCTTGGCGGGCGCACACAGGACAGCAGCCGCAGCCTGGCTCGCGCACTATCTCCGCGCACGTCTCTGTGAGCAATGGGCAAGCCGACTGGCGCTCCGCTGTGCAGCTCGGACAACGGAACACTATTTCTGAACGAGCAGCGCCGAGAACAGTCACAAGTGCCAGCAGCAAGCTGCTACTAACGTAGAAAAGCATCGTGTCCACGAATCCGCAAATCGGAGGACTAGTTTATGCAGATAGGCACAAATTGTACACGCAAACAGGTGAAGGCTAACTAGGAAGGCTTAACTCTCGCGGGCTCTTATCAATGCTCATATGCCGCTGACATCATAGACGATGACACGCGCGCCGCAGCTTTGTCAAACAAAACCTCAAAAGGGCTGGCCTGCCAGCGCATTTGGTTTGCAGTATGTTAGGCCCTGTGCCTATTTTATAACATACACAGATATTTTTAAGTATGTCATTTATATCCATATTTAGGTTATCATTTAGGAATGGTAACATTGCACTTCATCGAATATCAGCTATGAAACCGTACAGGGTGGCTGGATGTCAAAACATCCTTACCATGGTATAATCACAGTAACATACGGCCTTTCTAATGGCTTATTCCTTTCAAGGGCGATTTTTGCAGTTCTTATAACAATAACACATGGAGCAGTCGCTTGATGAAATATTAACTTTTTTTTCCAATAACGAACACATTGTAGTTTGGTATAAATATCTGTATTATTAAGTTTCGCACTGTACGTGCAGGATGCAGCGGTTATCCACAATCTGTACACTAAAGCTACACTAACAGTACATGTCCACCCTAACAGTACAAAGCAAATAAAGCACTAGTACTGATGTAACAATGTTTTGAACATACCTTGCAAGTGCAACTGCCTATTTTAAGTACTTACTATATGTTCCATGGTTCTACAATAGGCTATTCTTTTCTAGAGACAATTTTTCTAGAGAAGAGTGACAACTTGTGGTAAACTTTATGAATAGGTACGGAATTTAGAGGATAAAGGTCACCAAATGTGTAAACAATGTACTGAGATAAATGAAGTTCTGCTAATGTAAACTGTTTTGGTCCCTATGCTGGGTCAATGGTAATGTAAACGTTAGCTTGTATGTTTAGGTTAAAGTTATTCAGATACAAATTTGTAGTATTAAAATCATCTATATTGAAAAAAATTGAATAAATGTTTTGGAGTTTATGCAAAAAGCCCCCATACCTTTAACTAAAAATAACAATAGGCACACAGTAACTAGGGGTGCTTTTTTGCTTTAATGTCTCCAGTGCCCTGGAGAAGCTACAAACACCTCTGATTGAAACTTTCCATTTCATAAACCAGTTTAAATTTGGAGCAAGAAAGTCATGCTTAACTCAAACAGACCTGAACTAAGCTAAAGTAGCAGGACCTAGAATAAAAAAGGTAAACTGAAATTTAACTCCTTGATATTAAATTAAGCTTAATACAATAATCACAGATTGTTTTCCACTCATAGAGGAATCCAGGTGTCAAGTCAGATGTATTTGTTTATCACTTACAAAAGTGCTAAACAAACTTTACAACTTTACCGAAAATAGTACTTTAATTGCCACAGTGTACAAGCCAAAGGGATTGTGGCAAACAAACTCCCTATGTGTGAAGAGCAAGAAAAAACAGACTCAGCTAAAGAAGTCCATCCTCCTCAGGCAAGACACACGTGTGTATGTATATGTGTATTTAATGAATACTTACATGCATAATTAATATGCTACCTTAATAAGTGTAACTATTCAATTAATTAAATTATTCAATTATTATTATGAACAATTGATACATTGTAGACACAAAGGAGGCAGTTAAGTCAGTTAAGTGTTCTTTACTGAAAGGCTCCAGGTTGTAGTTGGTGGTAGGTGGCTCAGTTATAGGGAATAAATAAAGTTTGCTGTAGTTATTACATTGTTTTTAAACTCAGAGCAGAATACTGCTAAATGCTGTTCTTGTGTCACAGTTGTCTATTATTACAAGAGTGTTTGTATAAGCTTTAGCTGTGGTAAATGTCTGTATTTTTGTAAGAGAATACCTAGAAAATACCTTCTGTAACTCATTTTACACTAAAGTGTGCACTTTGGAAAAAAGACAGATAGAGAGACAGACGAGTACAGTATATAGATATGAATCTGCTATTAAAAATGTATACATTTTGCACCTTTGTGTTTTGCACCTATAAAAGCTCTGGTGACCACTCAGCTGAAATACCTAGCTGAAATTTTCAGATTTTACGTAATGAAAATATAGTTTTATATAAACTGAGTGACACAGTTTCCTAAAATGCCCTTTGTTAACACAGGAGGGCGTGCTTAGTTAAATTTTTATTTGTTTGGCTTTTTAGGGCAGTGTCTGCATTTTAAGAACCAAGATCACATGACTGTCTTTAAACCTGTCAACAAACATAAAAGGGAGGTAAAATATGTGCTAATGCAGTGATTCCTAATGCCATTTTTATTGTTGATTGCGTCTATGGATTACACATTTCCTGCAGGCACAGGAAGAGTTGCGTAGTTGTGTTTAGTTAACTAGGTAACAAAAGCATTGGTGTTTTTTAAATTTTAGGGGCATATTATTGTTAGCAGATGACAGGTCCCCTCAAATATTTTTGATGAACATCGGCATTAAAACCAGAATGTTTCTAAACGTATAATTTGTTATTAAACCATGTTATAGAATTTGTTAAGCAATTAGCCTAATTTCACTAATTTTATTCACTTTTTAGAACTGGTATGACTCAACATTACCCAGTCAAACTGTCCTTATAAGTAAATAAATGACTTTTCATAGGTACAAATATTAAACTAGGGTCAATTTAATCCTTCATTGTGGCATAGCAGGAGCATGGCTATGAGGCAGTGGTCAAGGTTAAAGTGCTACCTGTCACGAATTGTAAAGCAAGAGCAAACACAAACTTCAAAATCTAAAAGTTTAATCCAACTCAGACAAGAGACATAACAATCCACAACAACCGACAATAACACCAAAACAGGAACTAGTATAAATACAAGACATAATGAGACATAACAAGTTACAGGTGAGTGTAATGAGAAGACTGAATCAAATACAAGAAACTGGGGGGGGGTTGACCAGAAACAGGAACAAACCAAAATACAAGACAACCACTATGTTACACTACCTTTCTCCATCTTCTTTACTATCGGCTGTTCTATGGCTGCTTTGGTGGCAAATGAAAGACACGGCTATATACGACTTTTCTGCATATGCAGGCCTCACAGTCCAAAAAGAGGATCGGTCTGAGCACTGTGCTTTCCTCAGAGGCTATGAGAAAATCACCACCTGAACACAGCAACATACTGGGGGCCAGCCCCACAGAAAGGGGGCTACTATGTATGTCAACAATATGTGCCAGATCTCCCAAAGAGAAAATTTTATCAGGTTCACTTTGGGGCAAAGCTTACCAGCATAGGGTGCTTCCTTTTGGCCTAGCCCCTATCACCTTAAAGTGTTTGGATGCAGTTCTGCCTCCCCCTACACAGACAACTGGCTAGTCATGGGCAGTGCTCAAGAATTAGCTACATGTCATAGAAATTACGTGTTAGCTCATATGAGATGCTTAGGACTGAGACTCAACCCCAAGAAGGGCATACAGTCTCCAGTTCCATAATGGAGTCTAGCACCTTGGCAAGCACCTAACTGTCTTCCAGATTCAGAGGCTTTTAGGCCTCTTTGCAGCAGGGGACAACATGATTCTGTTGGGGCTACTGGATATGAGACAAGAAATTAGGGCAGCATTTCTAGCATTTACAACAGTTGCTTTTTAACATTGTATGGACATTATTTACAACAGTGGTCTTATACATAAATTTCCATTTCCATAAATTGCGTTCACATCTCCTGTTTAGGCTAACACAACAGATCCTTCTTTGGATAGAGACCAGGCTGTTCTTTGTCAGAGTGATGTACATTTCATTTGGCAAAGGTATAACAGCCAAGCAAAATGGACACTTTTTTTCTCCAAGAAGTCGACCCATTGTCCTCTTTGGTTCATCCTCACTCCTCCGGCTTCATTAGGGTTAGATGCCATGGTACAGATGTGGCTAAGGCTGCATCTGTACTCCTTTTTCTGATAAGCCAGGGCTGCGTTCATCTGCTCTTGTTAATGCCATTCTGGCCAACTCGAATTTGGTTCTCAGACCCAGTATCTGTCCTGGAAGGAGTCTCTTTTGGGAGCTTAGACTGCGGAGGAGGTCTTCTGTCCCAGGCTCGGGAGTCGATCTTTCACCCCTGGCCAGAAATTTGGAAGCTGTGGGCCTAGACCCTGAGAGAACCAGCTCTTAGATGCTGGTCTCTAAACTGCTACATACGTTGGTTCAGTGATGGAATTTGTTCAAGACATAAGATTTATGTGATTGCTGTTTCTGCTATCCATCAACCTGTTGTTGGAGCCTCTAATGGGAGACATTCTTTGAGGTCTTATTTTTGACCAGCTGAGGCCTTTCTGTCGCATACAGGTCCTCTTTTGGAACCATATTGTAGTTTTAAATGGTTTGTCTTTGGTTCTGTTTGAGCCTTAGAGAAGTTTCTGATAAGGTGGCTCTACTATTTGCTTTTACATCGCTCAAAGGGGTAGGGGATTTACAGTCTTTTTCTGTACACCCTGCCTGTTTGGATTTAGCCCCTTGTTTCATGAAGTCATTCTGCACCCTTTACTGCACTATATCCCCATGATGCCTGTCTACTGCTTCAAGCCTTACGTCCTCCACTGTATGAGCTGGCAGAACAGAAAAGGCTTCACCCATTATTTTTGTGCTGCAGCAGACTAGTCTTTTCCGCACACATGCATTCGATTTTATAGTTTAGACGTGAATTCAAGTCAAGCCATGACGCAGCATCAACATCACATAACCTATGATGTGATTGGACACTTTTACTGAAAACCCACACAGGAAAAGAACGCATATTAGAAATCTTTTGGCAGGACCGCTGAGATCTTACATCCCGATATCTATAAATATTTGATATTACAGGATCCTACTTTCAACTGGAAAAACTGCCACTGTTGGGGGTGCTTTTAAAAGGGGTGAATCAAAGGGTGAATATGATACAATAGGAGCGAAACAAAACATTGACCTGAATTTTCGGAAAAAGTTCTTTAGAAAAAAATCTGTAGGGAGAATTGCCTGAGCTAGACAGTATAACTAAGACTGCGTAGACTGTGTAGTAAGACATTGTCCAAAGAAATGTCTTTGCTTACCTGACCGTGCCATTGTGCTAATAGTTCTTCATCAGATATCGTCATCAAAATTAAACAATAATAGAGGATGTGTTTAATGCTAGAATGAAACTAGAAGATTCTCTCTCTTGGTCCATTAATGCTCCCACAATAAAACAAAAATGAACCAAACAGCCATTATTTTTGTGGGCATACTGCCTGAGAGCTTTCAATGTATCTTTTGCTGTATTTAGCTTGTTGATTCTTAGCCCATTTATTTACCTGTTACTTTTCTAAACTATGATTAGAAGATCTGAAAGATAGTGACCGCAATAAAATCCTCAGGTATGTGACTGTTGTTCCATCTATCTTTGTATACTTAAGTGTTGTGAAAGTAACAGAGGCTGCATTGTTTTTCCAAGAGTGCATTCATGACACATTGCTGTTGGCCTTTTACTTCTTTTTTAGTATTTGTATTTGCATAAAGTATTTGTTTAGATACTCAGTCGTTTAATTATAATGAAGAATTTTATTAGGTGGGCAGTACAGTCAATACTGAAAATATCAATGCTGCAGAATATTAATTAAAGCGAAGAATTTGTCCAAATTCTAATACAGCTTATTTCTTGTGCAGACATTGCAAGGAGTTGGCCCCAGAGTCTGACAGTCTGACTGAAGGGCATCTCCACCATCCGACTAAACCCATAGCACCACCTCTGGTATGGTGCTAAGCATTTGTTGTCAATTTCAGCTGTCTCTCCTTTCCATGGCCCTTCCAACATCTGGATTCTTGAAAAAAAATATGTGAGAATTGCAATAAGGTACATAAAATACTGTCTTGATAGGTTAAAAAAACTGTCTTGAAAAATAAATCTTGATAGGTTGAAACTTTGAACAGTTTTTTGTAACTGGTTACACTGTGTTTGTTTTACTATTTACTACTTGTACTTTATTGTACATACATTGTTTTACTAATTTCCTAATTAAAGCAATAACAATTCAAAACAAAAATATTAATTCCACTACACATAGTCCTTACATTGCCTCATTTTATGTACTGTATTATTTTAAGCAAAAGAAAGAAAAACTGCTAATTGTATACATAGTTGTAACATATACGGTATGTATGGCAATCCCATATGAAGTCATGGCATATGTAATGGCAGCAGATGAGGTTAATCTAAATGATGTTAGTCTTTTACTCTTCAAAGACCCATTTTGCCAACACAGGTCCAAAAAAGGTCAGAAAGTATTGCTGCCAATAATTCTTGAAAACTTTCCCCTAATTTCTCTGTAAAATTCAAAGTTTAATCATTTCTGAATATTAGTTCCTAATTTAAAATCTATTGGTTGTCTTTTGATTTCTTTTAGTGTTCCATTCCTGTTTCTATGTTTAGTGTTCTATTGTTTTTTTATGTTTTTCTCGCATAAGAGTTTATGTTTTATTAGGACTTTTTAGGACAAGCTTTTACCTGTTTCAAGATGATCCACACAGTGACTACATAATGTGGTAACGTGCCTATGAAATAGCTCCAGATTGGAGAAGTACAGCATGTTTTGCAAGATTCCCTGAATTAATCAATCCTGATTAACATTATTAAACAAAAAGTATTGGACTTTGATATTCATCTTCAGGAAATTAGTTTTCAGATTCTATTTACAGTCTATTAAGTTACATTAAGCTCAGATTAAGCTAACTAATTAGATGATCATGTTCTTTAGTGATTCATACAAGTTTTCCTTAGATCATTGTGGGAAACGGTGCTGCTGACATTTAGTTATCATTGGACCAAAACTCAGAGGTCTTCATGGAAAAAGGATTAATAGAAAACAGATTTATTTGATTTGTCCTGAGTATCCAACTGTGAACGGCTGATTCAACTTTCAAGACCCAACTTTCAGCTCCCTGCTGGCATCTTCACTTGTCCCTCTGAACTCCCCCTGTCAAAAGGGCTCACAGCAGGCTAGACTTGTGGTGTGATAAACATTCAGGTGGTGAGATCAAACCCAGTCAACAACCTCACACTGATCTTTAAAAGACTGTAACATCCTGAAACATAATTATGCCCCATCTTTTCTTGCATATTGTTTGCTTGTTTTCAGGTTTTAAAAACTATGTCACAGTCATCACACTCAATCATCATGAAGTGCTGAGGTGCTATGAGAGGCTTGTCATGAAGCACATGTAGATCCAGTTGCCCTCTTTACTGGACTTTCTACAGTCTGCGTACCACCCCAAACCCTCAACAAATGATGCCATCACCACCACCTTCCATTTGTCCCTCACCCATTTAGACATGTAAATGCTGTACAAATCATAGACTTCGATTCAACAATCAAAACAATTACTCCTCACCATCTGACAGGGGAAGCTGTGTCTGCTGGGCCTGAGCACCCCCCATGCAGCTGGACATCCTGACTGAGGGACCTCAGACAGTCCAGATAAGAAACATCTCCAGCACCACTATATTGAACACAGGGGCCCCTCAGGGCTGTTTGCTCAGTCCATTGCTGTTTACAATTCTGACTCACGACTATGCAGCAAAGCACAGCATGAACCTCATTATTAAATTTGCCGATGACACAACTGTGGTGGGTCTCATTATCAAAGGCAAGATAGCATACAGAGAAGAGGTGCCCCAGCTAACAACCTGTTAACAAGTTAACAACCTGTCCCTGAACATAAAAGGACAAAATAAAAGGATGGTTGTTGACTTCAGAAGAGCCTGTGGAAATCACTCTCTTTCGAACATTGATGGTTACACTTTTTTGATTGTTAGGAACACCAAATTCCTTGATATTTACCTGATCCCTTAACACCAGTTCCATAGCAAAGAACAAAATGTGATATGTGGCATCACAAGCACATCTTGTCCACCTCAAATTTAGTTGAGGTGAATTAGCTAGACACCACCACCTGCTGGTCAAAAGCAAATTCTAGGTTTTGAATTTTTAAATTTTACTCCTAGAAGATTTATGGGACTGTCACCAATTTTGGCAAATATTATGCCAATACATTGTAAATGTTAAATTGTAGATGAGATGTCATATCCCTTATATGACATCTCAGGCTCATTGCCATGACGAGACATTATGGCAAAATAAAAATAGGAAGTGTCTTAAATATCAAGAAAATGGACTTCCATTTAAAAACGTCCCATGGGCTTAACATTGGGCAGATCTATGTAATGTGATAGCGTTTATAGCTAAAATGTAGATTTTGGGGTGGGTTCATATTGCTTGACTTGACAAGCAGAAACAAATGGTAACATTTTAACTTCATAGCCATGCCCTTGCAACTAATTACAGTACCCTAGCAACCATCCTATTGACCTTCAGAAAAATGGTGAGAGGTATTAGAAAAATGTAGAGACAAGTGGGTGGCCTCTTTTCACTCAGACTGGCAAGTGATTTTAAATTATTACCATGGAAACTGTCCAGCCATGCCCTAGCAACTAACATCAATTGGTTATGTCACTTGGTTATGTCAATATGTTTTGATTTTGATTCATGCTAATGGATAGTAAAATATGCTAAATATGGTAAAATGTGCTAACATCATGGTAATAAATGTTAGTTGTTAACATGTATGAATCATGTTAAAATATGGTAGTATCATGTTAAAACGTAGTAGTGCCATGTTAAAATGTACTTGCATCATGCTCCTTAAATTTTACCTAGTTATTATTATGTAAATTGAATTAAAATGATATTGGCAGCACCCTTTAATTTTTCAAGAAACTAAAGGTTATTAGCAGTAGTTTTTTTTTTTTTACAGATGGTCTAGAAAGAAAAGATGTGGTCTCTACATGCTGAAGATGCCATGCTGATGCAAGAAAATCCCTGGAAACCCATGTTTAGGGTCAAACTGGTTACTGTTATGCTTTTTTGGCTTTGACTTCAAACATATATAAACATACTGTAGCGACCTGGGGCATGACGGGTAATCGCGAGTGTGGTGTCATTAAAGATGTTTAATCATGTTAAAGCACCAGCCGCGATTGTTCCCGTCATGTCGCCTGTGTTTGTTATTGTTATGTGTAACTCTGTGTTTATTGTTGTATTTATAATGTGTGTTTATTGTTGACTATCGTCGGGGCGATTGGTGTCTGTAAGAGGGACCCCATGGCGATGGTCAGATGTGTGTGTTTCTGGTGTGGTGGAATAAACGGGTTCGTTGTACGAGTGCGTCCGTGTCGTTTATTCCAGGAGCCATGCCGTGATCCCGTGACACTCGGGGCTGTGCGGTGTATGGGGCACGAGTGTTCACGTAGGAGACATACTCGCGGCTAGAGTAGCCGCTCGCCAGTTCTCCGTGCCCATCTGAAAACCCACTCGTAACAGACGCGGGTCGTTACAATACTTTATATAATAAATATGCCTGTGGGTGGTGTGAATGTGAGAATTGATGTGTAGTTGTATTTTGTGTCCAAAATCTTTAATTTCTTTCAGAAATTATTCATCCAGATCACAGGATAATTATGTGTTTACTAGGGTGTTAGTTAGTTAATATAAAATAAACATACTTAATAAAGTATGTTAGTTAAGACATGTGACTGACCTAAAATGCTGTTCTTCTTTTTTAATACTTAATACTTAACACTTTGTTCAATGTTTATAAACTGCAAATGCATAGAAAAAGTATTACTTTTTGTTTACTACATTTGAGTTCTGATTTGTTGTATTAGTAAATGTATAGTGTTATTGTTAAACATATATATTTCAACACAAAGTTAAAAAAAAATTCTTTAATAAAAATATGTTGATCACATAGTAAAGTACAGCAAATCCCAGTAAATTGTGATTAAGGATCAAAGAATTCCTTAAACAGTGAGGTAGAGGAGGTCATGCTATATTGTTAATATACACTAAAAAGCATTGTTCAAATTTTGTGGTGTTTGTGGAAATGTGGAAAAGCCTCCAAGCCTTATAACTCAAGTACTACAGGTACGTATTCTTTGTAAAACCAATTTAAAGCCTGATACAGTCTAGTTAACCTGCTATGGAGCAGGTTAGTTGAGAATCATATGTTCCCCCAGTAACTCAGCTGGGATTTCTGTTAGCGAGAGTAATGGAACCAAATTCTCTCTAAAATTAGCAAGGCTTATTGAAATTATCCAGAGCAGAGAACTCTAAAAACTTTAGAGTTTAAAAACTTTGCAGACTTTTTTTAAAACACAATCCAGGTCATAATCCAAAAACCACATAGGCCAAACACAGGTAATCAGTTGGGTCCTTGTCATGGACACAGAAAGATCACTTAGAACTACAATGAATCAACATTTACACTGAATGAATAAGGGGACAGAGACAAAGAGACACAGGTGAAAAGTCTAATTTTTTTAGCATGTAGAATGGTGTATGCTAATTTAATGCATGACATTGTTATTGAACCCCCCAAATTTTGTCCTTTGCTTTTTGTAATATGTAAGCGAGCCAGACATTTTAATAGGAGTTTCTGATAAATATCTGAATTGTCCCTGATGCAAAATTCAAGTCAGGTCTTACAGTCAACTTCAAATCCACTTCAAATTGAAGTCTTTCAAGACCAAGTTTAAATTAAAATTTGAGTTCCCAATAAGTTATTTTCTTATATTATTTTACTAATCCTGTTGCAAAACAATTTCATCGAGTTACTGATTACTTTGGTTTTCACTAGGGCTGCCAAATGCAAATAGAAATTAGATGTGTATCAAATAGATACAAATAGATGTGTATCACAAGTAGAGCAGTAGTTTGTTCAGTGTGTTTTTCCTGTGTTGCTGTGGGTGTCCTTCAGGTACACTGGATTCTCTGTCAGCCCAACATTACCTGGTTGAATTAGAAATTCTAAATTGCCCATAGGTGTGAGTGTTTGTGTGTTAGTCTTATAATGGACTGGCCACGGTCCAGAGTGGTTCCCTACCTCAGCCCACAATCCTAATAGGGATGCAGTTTAATTGATAGACAGATATTCACTTATATGTAAATATCTGTCTGTATATAGACAGATATATATCTGTATATAGACAGATATAACCTTTTACTTGTTGCCTTTTACTTTATATTGTGATCATGAGTAATCATTGTGTTAGGTCAGTAGACATGAATGGTTCTTTAACCGAAGTTGATTAATCAGGATAAAGATCTTTGTTATACATTAATTATTTCTCTAAAATGAAACGCTGCAAAATATACAATAATTTATATGCATATTAAACTAAATATCCCCACCCAGTGGCCAATTGTAGATATACTTTTTCTTATTGGAGTAATATCTCAAAACCCTCGATAATCTCAAAATATCTTAATAATCTCAAAATGTTATTTAATTCTTCATATTGGGGCTTCAGAATCTAACAGATCTAGCAAACAAATATCCCATTCAAGTCCAAACTGCATCTGTTCATTTAAATCAAATAATGTGTATAAATAACAAAAATAACTACTACAAGTCCTGACTTTTTTCTAGTCCTGAAAAGGGTTTCCACAGTGGTTGCTCCAAGTCCCTAAGAAAAAATTAAGTCCCTAAAGAATTTTTCATTCCCTAAAAAATTATTTAAATTAGATGGTTTCTAGTGTTTTGTCCCTGAACACCAATAACAACTTTTCTGATTCAGTACAGTCTAATGTTGTCTTTGCAGCTGATTCTTTAAAAATTGTACACAGTACTGTGTTTTAATTTTTAGTAATACATTTAATAATTCCTGTTAAAGTGGATAGAAGACCTGAAATCAAGCATGTATGAATGCTTTACAAAATGCAAAAATGGTTGTCTGTGAGAATTAGTGTTTAAAGGTGAAGTTAAAGATAGAAAACATTCACTCTGAAAAATTTTGCTAGGTATTAAAACGTGCTGTACACTTACTTATGTGTTTGCTATGGAAGAAACATTTAGACAATGCCTCTTTGAACCCACCATAATAAAACCATTTGAACCATAAAGCACCATCCATTATGTACCTTGACTTTGCCACGCAAAAAATAGCTTACATGGTTGATGATAAATATGACCACATAAAATGGCTGCAAGAGCCTGATGAGATGGAGGAGGAAGTTCCCATGACCTTGGAGGAGATTGAGCCTTCTGACAATAAAACACTTGCTGTCAAGTCTGCCAATGAAAATAAAACATAATGGCTGCTGTCACATTAAGAGAGATGGCCTTATAAAGTTAAATATGGTATAGTTGCTTTCTTATGTTGCCTTCAAAATAGCTTTTTCATTGGGCAGTATGTTTTGTTTGGTCTAGAAATGAAGTTAAGAAGTGTTTGATGATTAACATTCTGCAAAAATATTTTAGATTTGCACTATTACAACTGTGCAAGCTCTAAATAGAATTACAAAAAAAGAATTCTAAATGGAATTAGAGGTTAACAAACAATACTAGGAAAGTTTTTTTATTTATGACAAATATCAAATGTTACTAATAGTTAATGGTTAACATTTTTAAATGTGGAGACATTTTGTAAGTAGCTCTAAATCAATCACAAGCTAGAGTTACATTACTATCTATCCTAATCTACACATTACCTTCACTGATAATCTTTAACAGTTGACTAGCCATTTACCAAACATAACAGCTGGTTTTAAAGCCAAGCATGAGCAGAATTAAATGCAGTTGCATTCCTCTGGTATGATGTTAGGTAGAGTCTCATACTTAAAAGAATACCCCCCGTCTGAGGTGGTGGTGAAACGGAGTGACTTCATGCTCTCTGGAACAGGAGCACAGCATTGCTTGATGCCAAGTAGGGTTGTAGTGCGCTCAGAGTTGGAGCAGTTGCCATGGCAATAATAGAAGGTAAAAGTCTTCGGGTGAACAATCCAGTTGTCCCATCCCAAGTCCTGGAAGGAAATTTCTATCTGTTCTCGCCTGCAATCTGTGCTAGTTTCCACAGAAGCTGGTCTCCTGAGTTGTTCAATGGCAGCTGGTGACCATAGGATTTTGGGGGCTCTGCGGGAGCGATCTGGGCTGCCTGGCTGAACATGGAGATGCAGAAAGGGAGTTTTATCTTCTTCGGAACCATAGCAACTGCAGGCTGGGCAGCGAATCTGCAACATAAAAGGGCCATTAGCCATGGCAATGTGGAGATGGCGATCCAACCTATAGGTGGTCCAACCATCGGGAGAGCGTTTGAATGGGGCTTCACATGCTTGAAGGAGCTCCTGGTAAGTCGTGAGGATGAAGAGGGGGGCAGAAGTGTTGCTGGAAGCCATCGCCCCACCTGCATAGAACCAGAAGTGGGCAGAAGTGATAGTGGAGTCCTGGCTGTCCAAAGAAGGCTGGAAGTAATATGTGAACGGACTGGATACATGCGTATCAATGCATGTAGACTCTGTAACAAGAGTAACAATGATTCAATATGAAGCTGATTAAAAGGTTAAAATGTACGTCAACTAAAAATGATGTGAACACTGCACAATAATCTTATTTCTTTGTATTTTGTTCTATTATTGTTGCCATTGTTTTCATACTAAATGCTGACACAAGGGGTTAAAATGTAGTCATAGCTGTATTACTTTCTCTTGTGATCAAGTTACACATAAACTCTTTCCAATGAGCATAACTACAATGTTATTTAAAAATTGTTTTAATGAATCCACCTTTAGGTCACAATGAATAGAGGATCATACATTTTATTTATACATATTTATAGACTCACCTGAGCTTGGGAACAGAATGAACTGTGAGGATTCCCGATGGTGTCTTCTGTCCACTCTGGTTTCTCTAGTCTTTCGTGGAGGTACATAATGCACAGCTCTGTCCTTCATCTGCCTTTGTTGCAGCTGCAGAGCAGGAGGCTCATCCATTCCCAAACCATCCAAGATTTGTCTTTTCAGCCAGTCAAACACTAAATCTTGTGGTAAATCATCTTCTTGACATGCTTGTCCCAGTGAAGGTGGCAATGAAGCCCGTAGGATCAAGGTACAAACAAACAAAGACAAAAATCTGGTCCAGGTCCACATACTTCAAGCTTACCAAAAGTTAAAAGCAGACACTAAGAATGTCAATCAGTAATATGTACTGTATAGCAAGTGATTTGTCAAATAGATTCAAATAGATCCGACTCTTTTCATGTAAAGAAAAAAGTTCAATCAATCTCAGTTTAAGTGACTTCTCTCCTAAAGGTTTGTATCTCAGAAGATACAGAGGTCTGGGAATTTTACAATATTTTGCTACACTCCAACAAATGGCAACCAATGTTTTGGGTTATGCTATCAGTGTGGACTGCAGAGAACAGGGTTTAGAGATTAAAATGCTTAGAAAAGTTGTTTCCCTGTTCCTCTGGCCTTGGAGAGAAAATGTCACAATATAACAAGATCCTTTTGTCTGAAGATACAACTCTTAAATTGGTTCATTTTAAAATTTGATTTGCTTGCTGAAGTACATTTGATATATTGATTGAGAGTATTGTATTGATTGGAAAGTTTTTGTATTTGGGAATTCAAATATCAATCAGTAATAGAATTCTATCAATGTAGCAACCAAAATGTAATCATTGTCCCAATATTGTTTTTGTTTCATTGTAGGGGATTGAATATTATGGCATCTGTTTTTCCACAATACAAAAAGTATGCTTGACAAATGGAAAAAGCAACAAATGTTATATGATCACAGACTCTGGCAAATAATTTATCAAATAAATGGTCAACTATAAAATGAAATGATTGTCTTAATTGTTTCAAATAGACAACCATTTAAGAAAAAAAACAAATGGATACTTTAGATTATGGCAAAATATTCCTTTGAATTAAAAATATCCTTTGTCCTTATATTTATAAAATGATATGTGCTGGCTTCTAGTTGTCACACAACACAGGGGTGTAAAGGATGGCTTCTGGAGCCAGGAATGCTATATACAGGTACAGGAACTAGGAAAACCGCAGAGAAAAGGAAAACATGCACCAAAACATCACATTAACGAGGAAACAGCACGTTAATAAACTGAAACAGGAACAACTTAAATAGGAGAACTAATAAATGAAAACAGGTGAACTCGATAACTGAACACATGTGAGGAAGATTAACGAAAACAAGAACACGAAACAATGGGGAAAACTATGGGGGAACACAAAGACTATGGGGGAACACAAGGGACAAAACTGTTCAGGGGGGCACTGTGACATTAGTAGTGTCACAAATCGTTTGCTTAGAGACAGGAAGCGGACCCAAACGCTGGGTTTTCTTAAGTTTATTAGCTCAAGGCATTTCCAAAAAGGCAGACAGGTAATCTGAAGGGCAATCCAAAAACAATAATCCAATGAACACAGGCAGAGGTCAGGGCAGGCAGCAAACATCAAAAACCAGGAAACAGTCCAAAATCCTCAAAAAACCACGAAGAACCAAATAGAAGAATAGAAGAACCAAAGAGCCACAATGAAAGCAAACACAAAAAAAGGGCAATACAGAAGTAAAGGCAATACAACACATCGCAACTTCCTGTTTGCTGGCATGCTGTTATATAGCCAGCAAACAGGAAGTCACCAAAAAAGCAGAGGGAGGAGACAGAGAGTCATGGGACTTGGGCTTCCTCTGCTGGCCAGTCGTTACAAGTAAGCTACTATCTCAAAAAAAATATTCAATTTTAATTTAAATCATTTAACATTCAATGTCTTGTTAGTGGTGCTGGTTGGATACAAGCAAACGGATCTTTGGTATGAGATAGGGAAATAAGCATAACAGTAACATTTATGCTTATGTGTGCTTTATGCTCAAATAAAGTATGCTGGCCAAACAGAAAGTTTGAATCAATGTACTGTCAGTTTAGAAGAGGAAACAGTTGAGGGGTTAATATACATACTGCTTAAGGTGTTTATTTTATAGAACTCCTGATGTATAATGTAATTTTTGTATAAGCCTACCTCTGTAATGCCTTAATGTCTGTAACACCTCAGGGAAGGGCATAAATTACTATCAAACTATTGATTGTTTATTGTTTTCCTTAAAAACGATCCTGAAATACAATACACATCACAGTTCTCACCCATTGGGGCCGGGTAAAGGCTGGCACATGGGAGGGGCAGGGGGGCTCTGTAGCACCCTCTCATACAGGAAAGAAAAATATGATGCATATATCATACATACATGTATGCACCTGTATGCGTATTGTTCATATTAACCCTAAAAACTTTTGCACTGACAGCCCTTACAGTAAATCCGCCCATCAGGACATCTGAAAAGTGCATACCATGAATTGTTAAACAATCCTTTTTGGGATTTAATGTGATTGGTAGCAATGGTAGCAATTGGTAGATGTAGTCATGCCAAAAAATTGAAGATTCAAAATTTTTTAATATCCCTTTTAAGGGTGTGGTGGGGGGTTCTGTACATGTTCCAAGTCTGGTGACCATAGATAACATTAACCCCATCACTTTAGTCAAAAGGGTGCATGACTAAAGTGATGGGGTTAATTTTATCTGTGGTCACCAGGAACATGTATTGTTCTTATCAGACTGGACAACTTTTGAAATTAAATTTTTAAATACTCCTAGGTGGTTTATGGGACTGTCAAAAAATTGACAAATACTAAACTAAGATATTGAAAAAGCTAAATTGCTAAAAAATTAAAAGGTTTTTGAGATTTGAGATGCCTCAAATAGTATTACCATGGCAACAATAAATCTATGGCAAAAAAAAACAGAAAAAGAATGTGGCTCACATTTGCGTGCATGATGAAACCAGAGCATAGGAGTGACACAGGGGTGGCTATTGTAAGTCACAATTATAGCACCACCAACTGGCAGGAGTAAGTGTTCCACTTACAAAAGTCTTAGAACATTCTTAAAAATAGTCCTCAGTTATTTTTGGAGTGAAAAGTATTTGGCAACTATGCATCATCTTCTTAGAAGCACCAGGTGGCGGTGGCCTCATAGTGTGTGGTAAAAACTGGCAGTTGAAATACAAATAAAAATCTACCCCTGCCATTGTTAAATTTTAAACTGTAAAACTACAACTGTTATTGGTCTATCCAGTTCTCCATGTATATGGATAGACTTTCATTGATAGACCTTCACCTATCCATATATACACAACTACTTTTGAAGGACAGTGAAGGGAAAAAGTGTCTGATAGCTACTGTGGGAGATAGCTACTGTGGGCTATCTGCCACTGCTAACTGGCCAATCGCTATAACAAATTATATTAGAAAAATTAACACTCCTCGCCAATAATAATCATCCAGTCTTCTGCCAATTTGTTTTTGTATTTATAGTTTTTTTATAAATACCTGCAGTATGAAAAGGTACTATTTGTGAGAGTGGTGAATAAATGCATAGAGGACACACACCTGCTGTCAACAATTCAGTTTATCCTTGCTGCAGCTGTCACATGAAGTCTGGTACTCCTCTTCTGTCACTTCTACAGGGAACCATTATGGTCTAAAGGGCACAAAAGAAAAGATAGAGAGGGGAGAAGAAAGAAATGTGAGTGCTCTAAATGACAAGCCCTAATTTGTGCTACCCTACCATCTATCTGGCTCGATCCCCTGTGACAAGCCGCTAGATTGCAGGGAGCGATGACTCAACCCAATAGGGAAAACTAACACTCCTTTACCCTTACTAGTGTAAATAGACTCCAGTATTGGGCTCTGACTCTACAATTCTACATGATCCAAGACAGGTTACGGATTTGACTGCAGTGGATGGAACTATTCACAAGCATTGCAATATGTTCTTCTGCCCAAAGGTAAAATATTTTTCTTTCTTGAATATCTATATTAATTTTGAGATTGTTGATATATTTTCTGGTGCAAATACTGGTTTACAGTTTAAATTCACATTCACACATTTCCAAACACAGATTTATGCATTAAAAGTTTTGCTTTTTTGTAAGTATTATCTATAACATAGTTTTCCAAATTACATCCATCACATTATTTATATTTTGTTATTTAGAACATGTTTGTTTCACTGACTAACTTGTATTTTGGGTAGATGACTAGATGCATTTTAATGTTTCACTGGCATGTAATTATTTAGAAATTAAAGTTCTTATAAAATATCAAATCTATTTTTGTATTATTTGCCAAGTTTTAAAATGTCCTTACTTAATTTCCTTTCTTAAAAACCATCAGATCAGTTTCATCATGGCAAAAAACATCAGAATATAGCAAATAATCTAACCATTCAATGGCCAACAAAGGATTTGCCTTACTGCGGTTTGGAAAACACCATTACATCAATAGTGAGAAAACGCAGTTGTTAAAACACAGTTGTTGAAAGAAGACTCAAGTGTCATGAGTTCTTCAACCCAAGAACAATCCTCAATAGAAAAGTCTTCTGTCCCAACTATACCTGTGTTCCTGCGAAAGCTAAGAAAGGCTGCTGTTGCTGCAGGATGCGACATCCGCTTGAGGGTAGCTGTGGGAGGCCAACCGAGACCCACACTGCAATGGTACCATAACGATGAACCTCTGACATGTGATGATCAGGATTATGGCGGTCTGTGGATACGAGACTGTCAGCAAGCTAATGGTGGCCTTTACACCTGTGTGGCTGTTAATCAGCTGGGTGAGGCTAGAACCAGTGCTGTCCTTGCTGTGCTAGACCTTGGAGAAGGTAAGATGGCACGCTGTTGTACTTTCTTAAAGATTCCTAATTGAGTTGCCTGCAGATCTGATGAATTAATCAAGTGTATCATCCCAATGTTTAAAGTTTAAACATTGGATACAGTTTAGAGGGCTTGACTGTACAATTAAAATGGTTATGAAATATATATTCCAAAGCATTTAGTAATCATAGTTAATTTAAAATGTTAAGAATTCATTATTGTAAGCCAAACTGTTAAACACTGTAAAATCCCAGCAACACATGAGCCACTTTCTAGGACCAGAAAGGTATTAGACATTTTTAAAATTTATTATATATAAGCGTATATAATTAATTATATACGCTTATTAGACTAATCAAGGAAAACCTGGACACAATAAGGGCAGGGAAATGTTACAGGCAAGGACCAGGGATGTAACTAGATTTCAAAATAAAAGACATGACACAATAATGAAACAAAATGACTCATGACATAAATGATGTCTTTACAGCCTATCTGGTTGCAGTTATGGGGTGTTAGGAACCTTTAATGACAACTATGTTCATTTGTGTTCCAAAGATTAACTTTGTTATGGGTGTAAAACAACATGATGGTAATTGATGTCAGAACATTGATTTAAAAATGCTGTAAAAATAATTGATTATTGTTAGTTTATAGTACCAAACACATTAAGTAATGGTAAACAACTGAACTTTATTTGATAATAATCCCAATATTCTATCATGTTTTGTATTCATATTTTCCAGTAAACACATAAATAAAGCAATATTCTCTGTTAGATTTAAATTTAAGAAAATGTGTAATTATATTTGGTTCTAAACTAAAGAGTTTTAAACTAAAATTTAAATTTTACAAAGGAAAATGTGCACAATTTGATTTCAAGTTAAAATCACATGGTCACATTGCAGTTAGAAAATTGTTAACAATAATCTAGTCTCAGATTCAAGTACAGAATATATATAAGTACAGTACATATATAAAATTTGTTTGTAACCCACCCTTATTACCCATAAACATACTGAAAAGATTATATTATAGCCAAATTATAAAAGAACAATGTGTAGACTTGAACAAACGAACAAACTGTTTGCTGTTTTTGTAAGACTTGTAAGTTTCCAAAGCCTATGTGCAGGTGTGAGCTTTTGTTTGAGCCTATATGAGCTTTTGTGAGGTGTTACTGTTCTGTGTCCAAAATTAGCCATACGAGAACACAGTCATTAAAAGTCAACTCTGCATGCCAGTCTTTGGCTATGACTATGCATGGTCATCAGCTGTCAGAGCACTCAGCAGCTCTCTCATGCTTTCTCTTTTAGGCACTGTATCTTGTTTTGTTCACTACACCCACAGTCTCTCTCTCTCTCTCAGTCTCTCTCTCTCTCTCTCTCTGTGTCTCTTTCCGGGTATTTACAGTCTGGTATGTGCCAGATCTCCAGTTACAGCTTTACTCTGCTACACATCATCCATAATTATAGCTGTGGCTTTGTTGAAATGCTGCCTGTTTTTTTACCTTGTTGCACATCAATGACAACAAAAAAACATGCACAAGAGTTTGGTAATAAAACTAATACTAAACATTTGATTAATGTTGTGGTATAATTGTCTTCATACAACAATGTATATTCATACAGTGAAAACATCATTTTCGATGTTTAAATCAGTGAAATCCCTTGAAATCCCATCCCTTTTGGCAAACAGTATCCATTTCTAGTCAATTTTTTAAAAACTATATACATCAGATCAGATTTTAAGAATAATTTTCATAGTCAGGTAAAGATAGAAATGTGTTATACAATTATTAAAAGCTACTCTACTTCTACTTCAGAATCTACTTTACTGAATGGTGAATAAGGTTAATGAATGTAAACAGTATGAGAGACTAGGGGTATAAGGGGTTGTTAATTATTAATTATTATAGGATACTGTCACAAAATCTAAATCACAGCAAAAAAAATTACACCATATGAATGTTAGTTGATAGAGATGGGACACATTTATTTTGATAGAAAATTTAGATGCATGAATATATTATAATGCCTGGCTAACATTATAAAGTGGTTGATTGCTGCATTGATTTCAGGGGTGGTTAGCCTAAAAAAGACATAAATTTTTAGCTCATAAAAGTTGTACAGGTTGTACTTGTACTGAATATTGATGTGTCCTTCGCTGTTTTCTAAAATATTTTATTTTAAATTATGATGTTATACAATAAAATGATATTATACAAACAGGCAGTAAAAAAACTCCTCACTGGTCATTTAGACATAGGTTTTTTAAAGGGTTAAAAAATGTTAAAAGATGAACCAGAAATTATTTATATTATTGGGAACACAGCTTTTAGTCTAATAGTGAGAGTATTACAAACAAAGACCCAGAGCCAAAACTGAGACGAAATATGTTAACATAAAACAAACAAGTTATAACTTTCCTCAAGGTTATGTGGCATGTCGACCTGAAAGGAATTTGAGGCCTTAAACATCTGCAAGGAACAAACAAAAAGCATAACAACACATAACAAGGATCTTGAGCCTGCTTTGTCCAGCTAATGATTAGGAGGATGTGCTGTTCAACCCAAGGGTTGTCTTTCCTAAGTATACACTAAGTAAACAAAAATTAACAATCCCTTTTCTGGACATATAGAGGGACAATTTATGACCTTCCTTTTATGAATACAGTTTAAACCATTGTCTCATTCAGCAAGCTTTGTCTAATAACAGAAGCTTGCACCTTTTAAATAAGACAGAACAGAGCAGAACGTCCCATGTTCTATTTATTTCTGTCAATTTATGTCTTTATATTTTTATAATGGTTGAACAATTGTATATAATATCACACCCTCAATCATGCTGTTTGTCTCTATGCAAGTCATAAAAATGTGATATGTGCTTCAGTGAAAAGATCATAAATAGAAAATAAGACACATAAACTTATCTTTATGTTAAAAAAGTGAAATTTGTGTTTGCCAAATTTTAGATTTTTCAACGTACGTGTTTCACGCAAGTCACGTTATGCGCGTCAAGTGCCCGAAACGCATAATTCACCACATAATGCTCGAAATGTCTATTTGCGTCTTTGTATTGACTTAACATGTTAATCACTTGTGCTTAATGCTTCGCATCTGGTAAAGGGTAAGATTACACTAATGAAAGCATTCAAATGTTACAAGTAAAAACACTATATGATATTGTATGAAAAAATTGTGAAAACAAAGCCTTATTATTAAAATTATTTTTTCCATCCTTTTTGTCAAATTTGTTAATGGGGTATATAAGAACAAATTTACAATTTGAAAACATTTTTTTTATTTTATGTCTAGAGTCTGAGTACATGGTAAATACCAAATTCTGTGCAAATAGGACAAAAGAGTTTCATTTGTAATTTTCTACATTTTTGTGATGACAGGTACTTAGATTGGGGTCAAAACACCAAATCATTGCCTTACATTTTAGTCAAATCTATTTGTGCATTATTTGAGAATGATTGTGTCTATTGGGTCTGTCATGGGGTTAACTAGATGCAAGATATCAACATTTGTAATTGGAAAGTAAAACAACTTTTAACAAATTGCAAATGCAAGAGGAGGTATCTAAAACAGTATGATTTTTTTTGGAAATTTAAACTAGTGATTTTTTTGTAGGACTTTGGAAACATGAATCATGAGCATAAACAACATTAAAATTTTAAACTGTTGGTGGCACTAGAGGGTTTTAGGTGGACTCCATGTTGTCTATAGTAATATTTTAGAGTGTCCTTTATGTGACAAATTCATAACATTTCTATGTACCATTCTATGGGCTGCTATAGACTTCAAGAGCAGATGAATAAAAAAGAAAGAAATCATAAAAAAGAAGGTGATTATTCTAATGATTTGATTAGATTCTTATTTGCATGGTTTTAATGAATGAAAAATGACATGACTATCAATCCACATAGGACAACAAAAAACTAACACTTGAAACCCTGAAAGAAGAAGATGAAAAAAACATTAACAGAAACAAATATTAGAAAATCAGTTACAGTGCTATTGCTATTATACCACAAATTATACTGGATTTAGAAGAATAGAAAAATCTCATTCCAAAAATCTTATTGCAATATTGAATCTTCAGTGTCTTGGTATGATGCTCACCAAGGAGCAAGAGAGGTTTTTAAAAGTTCACAACATGCTTTTCAGAAAAAAATGGCCGTCTTGTTGGGCATTGCAAATGGTGTCACTGAAAAAGGTGTACATGACCACCTATCAAATTTTATATAGGTATGATCATATATGTTGATATATGATTTATTCAGCATAATTTTTATCTGTTACCGAGATCCCCTGCCTCACTGATGTACCATCTTTTGCATGGCCCTAATTGCCAGTGCCTCTTAAATACATGCCAGGTTTTGTGTGTGTGCCATGTCAAGACATTTAAGGAAATTAAGGGGAGCAAAGGACCACAAACACCTTGAAAAAAATAAAATAGAAAAATAATAATTCTAAGGATACAACAGGGCCTTCACAATTCCTAATATTAATAATCCTAGGGCAACAATAGGGCCTTTGTACTTTCAGTGCTTGGGCCCTTAAAGCTGGTGCCATCGCCACCTGGTGCTTCTCAGAAAGAGATTCATTGTTGTCACTTGCATTTATTTTTAAAATTAACTGAGGACTATTTTAGAGTCTGCTTTAAGTCTTTTGTAGGAGCACTTCCTGCTGCCAGAGGGTTGTGTATTAAATGTAACTCACAATGACCACATCATTTTGATCAGCCCGCAACACCATACTTATTTCCAAGGTGTGATGTAAATTATATATTCAGATGATAAAGGAGACTTCATTTTCCATTGCCATAAATTGTTTGCCCCACCACTGTTACGCCATTCAAGATGTAAACAGTTATTGAAAACTCTTCAAATCAGTATTTATTCTTCCACATCCCCTAACATGACCCCCCTTTAACCAGTAATCCTGGTAAATTAACAGAATGGCTGGTAAATCCACAAATGTTTGTGGTATCAAAAATCCCTTTACATTTAGCCTCTTCGATGTCTTGTCCTAGTATTTGGTATGGGATTGGAATGTTACCAGAGCCTACCAATTGCATACATGTATGTAAAACAGCACAACGGCTGCTGAAATTTTGTAATGAAATTTTCCTATAGAAACATTTTGCCACATTTTAATCTAAAAACCTACCCTAAAGTCTGATCTGAATTTTTAAATTACACTTTTGACTTGCATAAAAACTTTGCAAGAAGGTTTGGGCTGTCAAAAATGTAGAACATTTGTGGAGGTAAAAGTTTTGATAGAAGGAAATAAGATAAATTTACTGTCCACATTGATTGTTTCTTTAGACATTCCTCTTTGATACAAATGCAGAATGTACAATCACAAATTTTTCAAGAGTTTTCATGAGTTTCAAAGTTTTCATGACTGAAAATGGGTACAATTTAACAGTTAACTCATTAAGTCATATGTACATTGTTATATCTCTGGTATTGAATGATACTGAACCTTAAAAATGTAGCTCCCAAAAAAAGTTGCTTGAATGAGACTCTTAAATGACATTAAAAAGGTTAAAAAGTTATTTTGATTCCCTGTACAAATTAGTTGATCTGTTAATCAATGGCATTTAATATTTTGACTTTCATTACTCATTATGTTTGATATGTGTGCATGTGTGTGTTGGCCTGTATGTTTGATATGTGTGGCATTACCCCCCCCCCCACACACACACACACACACATGGATGATGGAGCAACAAAGGGAGGAGCCATTGAGTAGAGTCAAGTCAGAGTAGAGTTTCCCCAGGACCTAGGTGCTAAAGTACAACACAGTACACAAGTACACAGTACAACTCAAGTAACAAAGCAAAAACTAAGCTAAACAAAACTACAGTGTACTGTAGATAGAAAAACACAATCTATACATGAAGTACACAGAGTGCAAACAGGCAGCACAGGACAAAAAACACTATATACATAAAGTGCATGAAGTGCAAACAGACAGCACAGGACAATAACATGGACCAGTACAAATCAATATGAAAAACTATATACACAAAGTGCACAATGTGCAGCAGACAGTAAAAGACAGTAACGCAGACCAAAAAAAGTGAAAAGCTGTGATTTTTGTAAAGTGACATACATATAATGTGCAACATTATAAATAAATAAAAACAGACCAGTGGCAGTAGTGTGGTTTGAAGTCCGTTATTTTATGTTTAAAAGTCTGATGGCTTGTGGGAAAAAACTGTTGCAAAGTCTGGTTGTGAGGGACCGGATGCTTTGGTTTCGCTTACCAGATGGCAGGAGGGAAAAAGGTGAATGGAAGGGGTGTGTGGGGTCAACCACAATGCTGGTGGCTTTCCGGATACAGCGTGAAGTGTAAATGTCCCTGATAGAAGGGAGAGAGACCCCGATGATCTTTTCAGCTGTTCTCACAACCCCTGCACGGTCTTGCGCTCCGAGATTGCTGTGTTCCGGTGCAATTCCCAAACCAGGCAGTGATACAGCTGCTCAGAATACTCTCGATTGTCCCAATGTAAAACACAGTGAGGATGGGGGATGGGAGATGTGCTTTCCATTGCCTTCTCAAAAAGTACATTTACATTTATGCATTTATCAGACGCTTTTATCCAAAGCGACTTACAATTGAAGGAACAATAGAAACAACAACAGTGTTATAAGCATGGTACCATTTTCCCTAGCTTAGTATAGCCTAAGTAAACAAGTGCAGTTGTCCCACCCCACCAGGTGCTGCTGGGCTGTCTTTGCTGTGGAACTGGTGTTGAGTGATCAGGAGAGGTTCTCCGTCAGTTGGACGCCAAGAAACTTGG
Organism: Yasuhikotakia modesta; assembly: GCA_036877545.1. Lineage (NCBI taxonomy): Eukaryota > Metazoa > Chordata > Actinopteri > Cypriniformes > Botiidae > Yasuhikotakia > Yasuhikotakia modesta. The sequence goes on from JBAJNP010001748.1 coordinate 33,733, forward strand.
TGTTTTTTATGATCTCCACTGGGGAGCCACCGATGTTCAATGGACAGTGGTCTTTCTGTGAACTTCTACAGTCAACAACTATCTCTTTAGTTTTTTCCACATTCAGAGACAGATTGTTGGCTTTACACCAGTCTGTTAGCTGTTTCACCTCCTTTCTGTATGCTGACTCGTCATTCTTACTGATGAGACCCACCACGGTCGTGTCATTGGCAAACTTGATGATATGATTCGAGCTGTGCATTGCTCCACAGTCAGCAGAGTGAACAGCAGTGGACTGAGCACACAGCCATGAGGGGCCCCAGTGCTCTGTGTGGTGGTGCTGGAGATGCTGTTCCTGATCCAGACTGACTGGGGTCTCCCAGGAAGTCCAGGATCCAGTTGCAGAGGGAGGTGTACAGGCCCAGCAGGTTTAGCTTTCCAGTCAGATGCTGAGGAATGATGGTGTTGAATGCTGAACTAATGTCTATGAAAAGCATTCAAACATATGTGTTTTTATTGTCCAGGTGGGTGAAGGCCAGGTGAAGGGTGGTATTTACGCCGTCGTCTGTTGAGCAGTTGGTCGGTGTCTGCCAGTGGGTCTGCACATCCTCTGAGCACCCTACCAGGAATGTTGTCCGGTCCAGCAGCCTTTCGCGGGTTTATTCTGAGAGTCTTCCTCACGTCTGTTGTCGTTAGACACAGCACCTGGTCATTGGGGGGAGGGATGTTCTTTCTTGCTGTTACACAGTTTTTTTTTGCCTTAAGCTGGTGGGGTTAGGCTGGTGGGGTTGCCCTGTAATTGATGATGGACAGAAGGGAACCACGATGGGAGGAGCAGGAGAAACCCACAGGGATCAGGGTGGAGACGACAGAAGAAGGAGCAATTGAGGAGACAGGATTGAACCACAATGGGAGGAGCCAGGAGAAATCCACAGGGACCAGGGTGGTGATGATGAAGGAAGGTGCCATGGAGGATACAGGAGGGAATCACAGCAGGAGGAGTCAGGAGGGACCCAGGCCACAGCCATGATGGTTGCCCACAGCAGAGCCAACGGGGGAAGGAGCCATGGAGGTGGAAGGAATGACGGCTACTCGGTGCAGACCGACAGAGGCAGAACAGGTAAAGACAGAGCCCAAGGAGGAGACAGAAAGCCAGTGAGCCGGGGTGATGTCGAGGCTCCAGAGGGCCAAGGTGGAACAATGTCACCAACCGAGGAGGAGATAGGGAAGATCCGGAAGGCCGTAGTGGAGCTGGTGCGACCAAGGATGGAGGAGAAGCTGGAGGAGTGGAGTCCAAAGGCAGCAGATGATTGATGACCAACCAAGGCAGAGCCAGAGGGACGAGGAAGCCAGATGGAGCTGCTCAGATGCAGGCTTGTCGGTCACCAGGGCCTCAGGCTCTCTGGTGGGCTCATGCTGGCACTCTGCTCTCTGGGATGATGGAGGGCTGGGCACTGGGTTCAGAGGGGGCTGGCATCTGATGCGATGATCTCGATGATCATTGTCTTGGGCAATTCGCAGGACACCAGCACCCACTTGATATAATCCAGGAGGCTCTCACGAGGACCGTTCCTGGACAGCACGCATGCATGTGTGCAGGTTTCCAGAGAGAGGAGAAAAACAATGTAAATATGCAATAACTACATTAACATGTTAATTAACTATGTTAGTCAATGTGCATAACAGTTCATGGGGGATGTGACAATGTTGGTCTGGCTTCTGTGAAAATATAAAAAAAAAATTAAAAATTTGAGCAGTGGAAATTTGTTTATTTATATTAATCTGGCACAAAATGACCAAATTGCATGAATGTAAACATTTGCAATTAAAATTGAAACAACAAAAATATGCACTGCATACATTTGGATACCCTGTTATTCCCCATCATGTTTTCATGACATTACAAAGTTCCCGTTTTAAGTATGATTCACTTGGTGGATTGCTTCCTTCTGAATCTTCCTAAAGCTTTGTTAAATAATCCCTATGAAGCATAAATTTGCACTGGCCAATGACACTCCAAAAGGTGAATTTGGTAGCTGCTATATAATTCATCATTAGGGTGGCATAAAATTTTGGGGAAGAAGCCTTGATTACTCTAACATCCTGCAATCAGATGTTTAGAATTAACAGATCTCTATGATGCGAAGTGGTGCTGCTCAATTGGTCCATGTATTAGTATCAGTTCAGTGGTCTTCCTAGTAATGCACAACATGATTCAGCCACCTACTCACAATACACAACCCCCGTTATGTGTTCGTTTGTGTACGTCAGTAATATAATACAGTAGCCCCCATACCCACTATTGCTTGTATGCAGCGTCAATGACTGTTCACTCAATAAGATGACAGCCTTCTATGGCGATATGCCCCTTATAACGAGCAGCTTACTTCTCCCACCCACTATAGCAGCCCCATTTCATGGCAGGTGCAGGGCAGTGTGTTATAACTACTCAATGCAATAACAGCGCATCATCACAGAGCATCATGTCTTGCATGCTCACACACAACAGCAGTCATTTGCTTCAACACAGGGGTCTGCTTGTAGTGCTGGGTGCAGTGGCTGCTTGCTTAATAAGACAAGAGTCCCCGCTCAGTACATAAATGCAAACATGCTTCACCGCACACTTTGCGCAGCTTGCTTTTACAGCAAGGTGTGTTATGACCGCTTATTAGAGACATAGCAGTCTTTTCTCATTGTGGCAATCTCTCAAAATGCTTACTACTATGTCTCCTTCCCATCTCTGAGGGAATCAAGGTTACAATAGTAGATGTTTACAGGTATTTTGATATTAATGTGAATAGAGCCTTACTGGTAAAACCATAAAAAACAGTTGCTTGTGTGAACAGCACATTTGTGTATTTACCAGTCATTCTGGTAACTTACTGGCAATTTACCAGAATTAATGTCAGGGGATATGGAAAAATAAATATTGATTTGATCAGTTTGCAGAAATTAATGAGGGATAAATACAGTTTTAAAATGACTCATTAAGAAAATCTGTATGAACCTTTTTTTGCAATCTGAGTGATGCATAATTAATGTGCATTTTCTGCTACTGTTAGCTTCAGCAAGCAGTAAACAATGCCATGTGCTTAGTGAACTTGTATTTACATTTACAAGTAATCTAAAAATAAACTTTAATTACATAAATGATTATAAATTTATTTACTAAGATTAATCAATATACAAAGACAAAGGTAAAGTTAGTGCTCTCTATCAGCTTTCCCAACCTGGAAGCAGCATTATCGACCTGGGAGTAGTGTGACGTCACCACAGACTGCCTGAATATATAATTGATTCTGTTTCACAGAGAGCAATAGTTCCTCTCTTCACATCCATACCAGAGGCACAGGAAGAGAGGAGAGCTGAGAGGAAAGCAAGAGGGAGAGTAAATAAAGAGCATGAGAGCCAGAAAAAAAGAGCGAAAAACAACAGGATCTAAAGCAGCAGAAATTTCTTTCTTTGCTTTGATTGCACTAGGCTTTGTCTTTGTTAACCGTCGCTAGGATTTTGTTTCGCTCTTCATTCTCTCTCTTCTGATCTACCACTCCCCTGTTTCTTTATCTTCAAGACGATGAAAGGAAAAGGATTTTTATCTGTCTTTTGAAAACTCCACCTCCTGCTGTGCCTTGGATTGTCGTATCACTTGGATTTCTATTTCATATTAAAAGAGCTTTTGATGGGCTACAAAACTGGTTGGATTCTATTGTTTAACATAAGGAAATTTTGTGATTTTTGTTTCAAGCTGAATATTCTTTTGTTACATGTGGATCTTTAGTGGATGTTTGTAATATTTCAACTGCTTCAATTGCTGATTTGGAACATTTTTCATTTTCGAAAAGACAGCTATAGATTGGAAGTACACACAGGAGTCTGTAATAACCAGGAGTCTGATTAGAAATAGACTGTGGTGCTCTGTGCAGAAACACAGGCAGGTGGTTGTGTTGTTTACTCTATAAGGGAGATTAAGTTCATTTGTGACCATGAAGAAAATTTGGTCAAAGAAAAGATTCCAGGTGAGTCTAAGCATCCTTTCTGTTAGTAAGCCTAAAAACTATACAAATGCTGCTGAGACCTTGTCTTTTGTTGTGATTAGTAAATTACAGAAACTGAAAAAAATTAAACAATTACTAATAATTTTACAGTGAAAATAGCCTTAATTAACATATGTCGAATTTATTAAAATTACAAGAGAAAGAAATTTTAAGGGGAAATGAACAATGTCTTTAACACTGAAGAAGATTATGCCTAAGGGAACTAGTGCATTACCCAGTTGCCTTGGTAGCAATGTGGGAGCACACTTTAAATGCTGCAAGCCAAGCCAATATGCATCATATAGGTATTTAGTTTAATCTTTTTGTCAGCACTTTACAATTACACATTTGGCAGATTTTTTTATCCAAAGCAACTTACAAGGTATACATTAAATACATTTGTTCCATGGGAATCAAACCCACAACCTTTTGCGCTGCGAACACAATGCTCTACCAACTGAGCTTTGTGAGCACTTTGTGATCACCATAGTTTGACAAAGTTTAATTGGATAAATGTGGAATTACCCTGCTGGGCGTTTTAGCACACCAAAATTAATGGCCAACCTTTTGTGCCTAACTTTTATTTTTTTGTCTTTCCAGAGAGCTGGACATTCTAGCTGGACGTTTGGCAGATTTACTCATGGTGTGTTCTGCATTCGACAAAACTGTAGAAAATCAAAACTCAGTGTCAAAAATACATTTAATGCTTTTTCAAGTGTGTACACAGCTGTACATAATAGCTGTTGTTTGGACTAATTAGCTTGAATGAAAAAGTAAGCTTAATGTAAAGTAAGCAAATGTTAAGACAATGCATTTCTATATGAACCCTTTTGTTGATATCACAAATTGTTAGATACCCATACGGAGCTAAGTGCATGAAAGATTGTAGATTTGTACAAAGCTGAAATGTCTTGAAATGTTGCTTGTAGGTGTGCATGTGTATGTCTAAGTGTGTGTGTGCACAGGGGTGCAAAAATGGGGTATGCAGTGTATATAGATGCCATTTTGCTCAAATCTTTCTTTAAAAGTCTTATAAATAATTAAAATCTTATTAGTTCGATAATTTATAAAGAAAGGAAATGTTTGTTTAGCAACAAGTGTACAGTGTATGTTACTACGAGTAATCATATCTACAACTTGCCAACAGTCCATAAGATGTCTTAAAGGTTTCGTTTTAAATAGTTTATTCATTAAAATCACTTAAAAATTAAATTTTGTTAATAATGTTTTGTTAAAATTAGATTTTGTCACTCATGAAGATGAAGAGCATAGGAATGAAATGATCAGATAAAGACAGGTACAACTGGCCACACAGAGTAGATTTTAAAGTAGATTTTAATGTAATTATGAATTACATTAGATATTTGTGTATTGCAGACATACATCTGTTTGTCTTGCAATAATTTGTGTGTGATAAAATGTCATCTAATTCTCATTAAAGTCACAAATATAGAAAATCACTATGTGTCAAAGTGATAACACTCAAACAATTATAATCCTTCTTGTCTTCATCGAACAATTCCATTAAACCTTCACAGTGCTGTGAATAAAGTTGACATTGTAAGTGTACAGTAAGTGTGTTTTGTTGTTACCTGAATGGTCCACAACTGTGTTGTAGTTTTGTAACAATTATTAACAACTATTTTTTAAAATCCCCTAGATTCTGCACATCCTTTGCTTTTCTAGCAAGATCTTCACTTTTGATTTGAGATTCATGTCACATTGAGGACAGTTGCTCAAGGCAACATAATCCATCAGGAGCGGGGGGTGTTACCTGCACTGTGAATGTTTAGGGGAACGTCTTTTATAAAAACATGAAAGATTATAATTGTGTGTTTTTATCTTAGACATATTGTCTAATATTTGTCTATAGAAAAGAAGCAGAAAGCCCAATCATTCCAAAGGGTTCACATGATTTTTTCTGGCCACTCTATAGAATAGAGTATAGAAAAGAATGGTTGATGGTAATATTGCTAAATTATTATCATTATTTTTAAATAGTGTGGGGAAAAATAGAGAATTTTAGTATTTTCTTAAGAATTAAATTCTTTCTTATAATTAACATATGCCCCATATACTTTTCTTCTTGGGTATGAGGGTTACCAACAATGATTTTGCATACCCCTCAGCAAATGTGCAGTTGCGCCCCTGTGTGTGTGTGTGTACTCCCACACGAGTCTGCAGACACTGGTTTCTATAGTAACAGTCTTTTCTTGTCCACCTCTGCTTGCTGCCGTTATGGAAGTGAAGTTTTTCGCTTGTGCAGAAAGCAAAGCAATGGTAACTGTTATATATTTCCAAGATCCTCTCCTTTTTTACTAGGCTTTTGTATGAGGTTAAGCAAAAGTGTGCTATACTATTTAGTACAGGTTTTAATTTGGAGTTCTAAATTAAAATCTTATGCCATTTAAAACCTGATTATTTTTAATCAGGGAGCATAAAAGCAAGTAGGATTAGGACTGGAAGGTTGTTTGGGAAAAAATATTCCCCAAAAGTGCATGAAGGTGTTATTATAGCAGTTTGGCATAAAAATATAAGGCATAAAAATTATTAGAAGAAAATGTAAACTATATTCTAGGTTCTCGCAAGTATTATTAACACAGCACATTTGACATAAAAATCCCAGAAAAATATTTGGGTGTTGTGTCCCTTTGAGAACCACTGCATAAGGTTTTTTCCTTCATTACAAGAATAGTTTACTCAAATATTAGAAATCTCTTGTCATTTACTCATCCTTATGCCATGCCAGGTGTACATGACTTTGTGCAGTTTAACCCACAGAAAGATTTTTTTTTATCATTTTAATGACAGTCAATATGACCCACCATGTTGAAGTCACAAAGAACACATACATTCATCATAAACATAATAATAGGGTGAACTGTCCTAATGTAGGACACTTTAGCTTCAGCTCTCCCCCAAACCAATGATATTATAAATAAATCAAAGCTGTACTGCCATGTGATGAAAGTATGTAATACAATCGGGTGTGTATTTACAATGTTGGCTTAAATTGTAACATATTACAGAAGTCTGAAAAACAAATAAATATATCCAGGGTTTGAAGTTAACATAGTAAAAACCTTATGTGGCAGGTAATGTTGTCAAAACACCAGCCACTTTGGCGGGTTACTTTTTCTAAATTATGTTTACTTGTTAATTTCATTGTAAAGCTCATGTAAGCCAAATCTGCATAGTTTTGACGTAAATGCTCAAATCGTGAGGCATCATGGCCTTAATGCGCAGCATCTGCACACCACAAACAGCGAAGGAAAAGAAGAGATTGCAGGAAGCAAGTATTTTGTTTAAATAATATACAATTCGGATTTTACAATACATATTAATCAAATATATAACAAATGTATAAAAAGATGTGACAGTTAATCTGGTTATTTTCTTTCTTTCACTCATTTTTGGCTAGAAGAAGGTCAAAATTTTGTAGCCAAGTTGGCAGGTGAATGAAAAAGGTCATTTGAAACCCTGCATACATCTATTGTCAATGTAATGTCAGTGGGTCAATAAATCTGTTCTGATGTGAGAACATAGAAGATTACATCAACAAACATACGCCACCGCTTAAATCAAATACTGTGGTGCATCCAAATGTCAAATTTGCATTGGACAATGCAGAGAAATCCCTCTGTAGCCTTGTACATCTCTCAGTGGTCTGAAATGACAATGTATTTAAACTGTCTACTAAAACAGTATGTACTTTCATGACAATGAGGTGGTGCTTAGAAGATTTTGGCAGATGCTTTCAGCAGATGATTGGCAGATGCAGATGGACAGGGGTATAAAGGATTTGCAATAATACCATAACATATCTGCCCATTGCATAATCACAAAGAGAAGCATATAGTAAAAATTTTAATACCCCAGTTAGATCATTATGCTAAAAGCAATATTAACAATTTATAAAACCCTAAGACAAGTAAAACTTCAGCAGCCCCACTGTAGGAATGCAAACATGGCAACAGTGGTAAGGCACCAAAACCCTAATGACGTATAGGTGGAGAATAAACCTTGGGAGAAACCAGGCTCAACTGGGAGGACCAGTTCTTGTCTGGCACATTAAAGCTTATAGCTTGTTTGTATAATAATAAAGCACTAATAATGCAAATATATAATTTTATATTGATTTAAAAAATGATAAGTATGGAGAGGTAGAGGTAGTAGATAATAGGTAGTTCTTACCTATTTTACCTACTTACCCACCTTTACTAGATGGTATTATCAGCTATCAGCCCAGAACATGAAGGATTGTAATAAGTACATTGAAAAAAGTACTTTGCTCAGGTACTGATGATAAGCTGAACCATTCAGTGCCTAATAGGTAACCAATAGAACTTCGAAATTTTGAAGTTTTTAGGCAACCATGTGTTAACAGAACCAGGCTAATATGCTCAGTAGGCTCTATGTTTGTTCTAATAAGAACTCTTATTAAAGACTAAACCTGCAGGGGAGTCTCCCAGTAAGTCATTGTAATCATTCTTAGTCTTAATGTCATGAATACAAGAAATAACTTTTTGGTGTAATAGAGAGCATATGCTGCAGTTTTATTATTTTTAAAAATAAAAACAAATAATGAAATTATATATTTGTATCAAGCAAATTTCAATCAAAAAGGACACCCAGATTCTTAGCTGATAAAGCATTCTTTATAGAGCATTTAGGGGTAAAACTGTATTCTAGGTTATTCGGTGTGGAAGGTTTTTGGTCTGTTTTGGTCTAATTTAATGGATAGTTGCTTCATCCAAGTTTTGGTTTTGACTATACATTTTGTTAATGTTGTGAATTCATGCATTATGTTGGGTCTTTATAGAACATTTAGATGAGTATTATCAGCATAGCAATAAAAACCAACTCCAAAAATGTTCCCAATGGAAGCATATACAAGCTGAAAAGCAGAGGCTCAAGCACTGAGCCCTGCAGCACTCCATACTAAACTTGTGATCAATATGACACCTTTTCACTTATAGCAACAAACTGGAATTGGTCCAATAAATATGATTTAAACCATGCTGGTGCAGTTCCCTTAAAGTCAACAGATTTTTCAAGCATATTTAAGAGAATGCTGAAGCTGTAATAGTGTTAAAGGCTGTGCAAAGGTGAGAAGCACTAAAAGAGAGATGTGACCACACACATTTCTTTCCAGTAAAGAACACATCTATGAGGACACCACTTTTTCAGATAATTTTAAAATAAAAGGTAAACTTAAGATTTGTATTTAAGTTTACTTAAGTTTTTAGAACACATCTTAACATCAGTAATGAATAATATGTAACAATATACTATTTAAAAGATCAATAATTTCAATAAGCATCTCTTTTAGCAACCCAATAAATATAGGATCAAGCATACATTTTTTTTAATTTATTTAATTATTAAAATATTATTTAATTATTTATTTATATTTTTAGTTTTATAAAGAGAATATTTAATTGTGTAATAATGTGTTATTGTTTGCATTTATTACCCTACCGGAGGCATATGTATTACTTTTGAAATGGATGTATTTTTTTGGAGTTTCAGGATGTATTGTACCATTAACAGTATATAGTATATTTTTCATTTAGAAAGGTTTGTGTTCTATTGTTTTATTTGTGTTCAGCTCACAACGGGAAGTCATATGTATCTGGTATGGCCTGAGAATGAGTAAATGATTAAATAATTTTCAAACTTTTAAAGGAATTTTTAACTTATTCCCTTTACATTAATTTCTTAGTACAGTTGCACACCACACAGGTTACCTAAATTATCATGATACTGTACAAGCATTTTCAAAATGTTATATTTTTCCTCTAATTACAGCCTAAACACTTTTTTAAATTTTGTATGGAATATAAATGTTTACTAAAATATAAACTTTCCACATACATTTAATTTATTACATATCTAAAGTCAGTTACAATCTGAAGCATTTTTTGCAGTTATGTCAAGTAAACATTTTAATTGTGTTCTCATTTTCCCTGTAGACTCAGACAACACAGAGGATGAAAGTGGTGAGCCTCACATCTCCATGGAAACACAGAAACAGTCAATATCTCCCCTGGGGCAAGCAGTTGACAGTCAACCCACAAGTAGGAACTTATACATTTTTTTCTTAGCATTATTACATTTGTACCAACAATTTTTACATTTAGCCACAACATTTTAAATGGTTGGCTTTGGTACAAAGTGCGGAGTAACTCAAAATAGAAATAATCTTTTGTCATTGTTCTAATAAAATGACAATATTATATCTTTTCAGGCAGTGTGACAACAATGGTTTCCCATATCCCATGTTATGGTCTAGTTGTAGAGAGGGAGATGCGAACACTGGGCTGCAGAGCTCCTGGTCTTCAGGATCCTCTGCCACCTGACAGGCCAGCAAATGCTGGGTGTGTTGAAAGCCCTCCAGTCAGACACCTGGGGGTTGAGGCTCTTGTGCGGGCCTCACAAATAAGTGTGTACTATCCAGCAGTGGGGTCGGAGGAGAGTATGTCTCTTGCCAGTGACTACTATGGTAGTGTTTTCAGTCTCTACCGAAGAAGAACATTTTCCATTTACAGTGTTCAAGAGTGAACACTGGTACATTAGATACGAAAAGGCAAAAACAATTTGAATTAAAGAGGGGCAAAATAAATTAATATGTACAATTTATTGTACCAGTCTAAATCCATGTTTTTTATTATTCAAATCCATAATTTCCATTACATTGGTTTATTGTAGCCTTTTATGTCATCCATGTTGTGTTTGTTTTGATTCTTACTTTCCTTTGACTCCACTCGCATTGTAATGTACTGTGGTTATTGCAGTGTTTTTTTGCCTCAGTCTTAACATTTATTATTCTCATTGTGTTTTTTCAGATGTTTTTATTTTAGATGTTTTACGTGTTTCAGTGGTTTAAGCAGTTGTTAATTAAAAAAAAACAGTGCATTAAACCACAGTGTGCACACTTCTGCTTTTCAATTTTCATTGTCATAACAACATTTCCCACAATCACCTCATTTCAGGGGCCAATTGGACTTTATTTCAAGAGAAGCTTCACCATTTGTTCAAACACATCCGTTTCAAAATTCTCAGAGTCCCATTTCTCCAAGTCATATAGATCCAACTACGGATCCAACAACTGCTCACAATGGCACCAAAACAGCACTAAATGCAGCTGAGTCCACTGTTAAGGCCAAATCCTTAAAATCATCTGCATCTCAAAACAGCGGTTCTCAAAAAGCATTGTCCTCTCAAACACCAAAACTGTCACAGGCAAGTTCCAAAATCTTTGACAAAGTGAGGGCTTTTGAGGAACAAAGACACAGCCTTGACCTACCAAAGGTCTCTTCTTCAAGATGCTCATGGGCTTTTAATCGAACATCATCCTGCAATTCTGAAGATGGAGGAAATACGGTAGGGAAGCCCAAAGATGCCTCTACAAGTGACGTTGCACTGAAAAGATCTTTCTTCAAGCAGAGAGTATCCTCTCTAGAGGAACAGTCAAGCTACAAACAAAAAGTTCAGAATTTTCAATGTAAAGTTTCAGAAGAGCTTTCCCATATAAAGAAACTTGTTGGAAAGACCAACATCAAGAAATCATTTTCAATGGAGCAGCTTACTCAAACTGGCAAACAGTCTACTTATGGGGCTGAGGCGGTTTCACCCCAGCTAAGCCAATGGTTTAAAGACACCAGAGAGAAAAGAGATGCAAAAGAAGAACAGTCAACCCTGCAAAATGAGGAACTGTCACAAATACAGAAAGAAAAGCTGGGACAGGTATCAAAGAGACTAAAAATGAAATTACCACCAAATGTTGTGAAAAACAAATGGGGGGCAAATTCTAAGCCCAAGGAGTTGCTAGACTGTGAAACTGTCAGTGAAAGGGTCACTTACAACAAAATACCAGGACAGTGTTCACCATGGGTGCCAAGTAAAAATGTGTCCAGCGCATTACCAGAATTATCAGAAATATCACCTGCCAAATCCATACTCCAGAAAGGTTTGGTGCAAGCACCCATAAAACCTCCAAGGCTGTTTGGTTCATCCTTTACTCTGCCAAAGTCAATTAAGGAGAGAGATGAGAAAAAAAACTCACTGCCTGTACCTAAAGTGACAATACCTTCTATTATGGTTGAACATAAGCCTGTGTATGAAGAGGCAGACAAAGCAGAAAATGGCCAACAGAAAGCTAAATTTGAAGCTACTTTGGAAGAAAAGACAAAATGCAAAAGGAACAAGACGGAAAAAAATTCTAGTCAATCGGTCTTAATTGATAAAGGTGAGAAAACCAAGTGATGTAAGTGTATCATGAGACTGTTGTCTGAACAATTTTGAATGATATTAAATTACACATAGTCTGCCTTAAAGGGGTCATGGCAGATCTTTTGACATACAGTATGGAAGGTCTTGGTATCATTAATACATCCTGCAAGTTTCATAGCATAAAACATCCCTATCAATAACAAAAGCATTTATGCAATTATTCAAATTGGAAAAATCCAAGCTGGATTTTGGACATCAGAATGTAGATTCAATTTTGTATGACCTGCCCCATAACAAGGTCACAGGACAAGGTCAAAGGACATGAATCATGTTCATGTTTTTTGGCAAAAAAAAATATATATTAATATACCACAAGAAAAGAAGTCATGATCCCTTTAATAAAAATTGTGAATGGGAAACATTAATTATTTAATGAGAAATTTAAAAAATGTATTGTATTGTGGCTACAGTTTTCAACTGATAAAACATTAAAATGTATTGAGTTTTCACAATAATATTAGATCTATACATAGATCTATGTTCTTGGTTTTTCCCTATAGAAGATTCTTCAGATGTGTCCTACATGTCTTCCTACATGTCTGTGGAAAAACACCAAGCAGAGGCACCCATGTCTGACCTTCCTCTTAAGGATGCTGTGGTAGCTGCTGGATTAGAGGGGATGCCTCAGTGCATCTTCAAGGAAAACCCTGTTCCCCAAGGCAAGATAACTCAGATCCCTCCCAGATTTAAGCTATTATTTCTGATGGCCCACTGTTGGTTTTGGGGTTATACTCTGTGAATATCTAATTGGCCAATAATATAGGCATAGTTCCTGTACACATTGACTTCTAAAGCTGATGGTCTACAGCACTGAACAAGAGATGACAGTGGGCATATGCTCAACAAAATTGACCAACTGAAAATCTTGGTTTCCCAAGCCTTGATTTTCGCTGTGACATTTAGAAGGCAGCATCTGATTTTGGTGTTACGTGAATGCATGGACCAATCCTGTTTATTGTTGCTAAGCATATTTGTCCCTTTATGTTACACTCCTGTGACTTCTATGAGTTTTATTTCGGTCTTCAGAAATTGTGATTCTCTCATGGAAATTGGTGTTCGTACCCAGAATCTTCTGTTATTGTTTAGTTTTTTCCAAGTGTCCAGACACTTTTGGTCTGTGTTTAGTGTCTTGTACAGTGTACATTGTAGGACATCTTCAGCTTCCGGCTCAGGCCACTGGCACAAAAACTGGAATGTGATCACACCCAAACATTCCACACAAGATCCAATATTTTATATCCAAGGCTGTTTGGTTCATCCTTTACTTTGCCAAAGTCAATTAAAGAGATTGATGAGAAATAAAGACTCACTGTATGTGACTATACCTTCTATTGTGGTTGAACATAAACCTGTGGATGAAGAGGCAAACAAAGGAGAGAATGGCCAATATAAAGCCAAATTTGAAGATAGTTTGGAAGAAAAGACAAAATGCTAAAGGAACAAAGGAAAAATAATTCTAGTCAATCAGTGTTCATTGATAAAGTTCAGAAAACTATATAATGTAATTGTAACACAAGTTACATATAGTATGCCTTAAAAGGGTCCAGCTTTCAACTGATAAAACATTAAAATGTATTGGGTTTTTATAATAATATTAGATCTGTACAGTTATGTTACTATTGATCACTTGGTTTTTCTATAACAATCTTTCCCATAGAAGAGGTCCCCGTCAGGTAAAAGGCAGTTTCCGGCTCAGGCCACTGGCACAAAAAAATTACCTGAAATGTGATCACACCCAAAAAATCCACACAAGATCCAATATTTTCATTACTGTTCTGAGCCACTTCCAAATAAGGATTTTAAATGGATACATATCCAATATCCAGACAATCAACCTGCCTCTAAACACACATGTCCTAGTCACCTTGGCTATGATGTCACTGTTTTATGATGTATTGGTTGTATGAAGTTATTTCATGCTGTGTCACCAGTGTGGAAGCCATTAAAGCTGTCTTTATAATGACAGCCCAAAAAAAGTTTTTGCTTTTTGGTTTAATTAATTGCTGTTGGGTATACTTTTGGAAGCTGTCCTAAAAAGTACATTATATTTGGTAAATGTATGGTTTTCGGTCCTTGTACAAGGCACTCCTCTGTTCAGTGTGGCCTCAAATGGCCTCAGAAGTGACCAGATTGCAAACCAATAGGGCACCTTTGGAATGTGGTGAATGGGAGACTTGCACCATGTATTTGCTGCTACAATCTGCAGCAAGCTTTAAAAGTAAAAATTATTTAAATGTATAAATAAAAAAGTAAACCTGTTTAGTTTTGCCTTAGTTGGAATCACTATACCAACCCAAGACTTCCACATTACTGTTTAGCAATGCTCCAGCTATTGTTAAAACATCCAAGTGTTTCTGCTATCTATGGCTAATGGATATGTTTAAGCTGTGTTTCCATATTAGGCCACACAGTACACTGTGTATTTATACACAGTGTACTGTGTCCCTTGTTCTTTTTAAAATATTTGTGGCCTGTTTCATTTCACTGTGCATTAATGTGGTTGTAGTATGCTTATTTCTAAATTAGGTTTAGTTTGTTGAATTATGATTTTATATCATAATAACAATGGCCTATAATGAAATGACTATATATGACAATATCATTTAATCAGCATTTATGCCTTAGCATAAAGTCAGTATGTAACATATTAATCTTGTGATGACACAAGATAACAAATATTATAAATATTAAATTATTCTATATATTATAATTATAGAATATATATGTAGATTATTTTATAATTATAGAATTGATAGATTATCAGAACGGAGTTCAGTAAGGAGACAGTTCTTGGAAAAAATCAGTCTGTTTCTCAGTCTGCTGGTTGTGTCTTTGCGAAGCGTTTGAGAATGCTGCGTGCTCGGCACAAGCATAGAGTTGTTCTGCTGCATGGGATATTGGGGCTTTGTATAGCTGTGGTTTCAAGGCCAAAATCAAGCGAATAAGCCCACAGATCACCCCGTTTTAAAAACGAAAACTAACGCACAGAACAGCCTGAGCGGACAATTATTTGGGGTTTTATAGCATAGATGGTAAAGCGTTAAAGATGTTCATGTTTTTGTCTCCTTTTGTCACGTTTTTAAATCGAATTTTTCACTGCTTTTGACTGTAACTGATTTTCGGCACAGTTTGCAGATCAGCGTCTTTTGACTAACATCCGACCATTCAAAATGAAACCACCTCCATGCTAGTGACGACGACCCGCGTATAGGAATTAAATCTAGGGTGGATTGTGAGTATGTTGATATTTCTTCGATCTGTGCCGCTAACCCATGCTCTGAATGCGCGCGTGTATACTACAGCACGCAGTGAAAGCGCATCACTCAATCACTTACAAACCGGCAATGATATTATCGTACACGGTATATATCGCACACCCCTACTAGCCGCCCTTGTATTTCTGGCATTAAAAAGAGAAGAAAACTTCTCAGGTTATGTATGTAACACTTGTTCCATGATGGGAACGAGACGCTGCATCAAAACACTATGGGAACGCCAACGCACAGCTCGGGTTAGCTTAGGACCTGAATGAAGCAAGCGCAGGCAGGTGCTGAGGTATGGCAGGAGTGCAGCATCTCGTTCCCTTCAGGGATGCCCACTATATATACAGAAGTGACCCCCCTGCCCTCAGTGTTAGATTGCACAAATTTAGGGCATGAGGACCGAAGAGCCAAGAGTGGCTCAAATGTTAACAAAATTTAAAGTAGTGGGCCACCCCGCAGCATCACAGATGTCCTGAATTGGGGCACCTGCATAAAAGACCTTAGAGGCCACCATACCCTAGGTAGAATGTGCCTTGGTGGGGGAATACCGGAGGACTCATAAGAGATGCAGATGGGGCCTCAACCTCAGTGCACCTCTGAGGAAATGTGTAACCCAAGGATGTGAAAAGTTTCCATTTCAGGACATACAAAAATGCAAAATGGTCTCCACAACCTCAACATTCAGGGGCCATTCCCACAGCTCTGGGCGGGGGTGATTGTACCCGCCACCTGGGAAAGAAGGTCTGTCCTGATGGGAATCTCCCAAGGAGAACCGTCTAATAGATCTATCAGATCTGAGAACAATAATCAAGTAGGGCAGAGCGGAGCCACTAGGACCACAAATGCCGCATCTTGGCGTATCTTTTCCAGAACTCCTGGGAGCAGAGTGATCGGAGGGAAGGCATACAGACGTAACCTCAGCCACATGTGTGCCATAGCATCCAGTCCCAGAGGAGCTGAATGAACTAGAGAGAACCAGAGGGGACATTGTGCAGTCTCGAGAGAGGCGAAGAGGTCCACTTGGGTTTGCCCAAATATTCCAAAAATATTCCAAATCTCACCACAGCTGGGTGAAGTTTCCATTGCCCGGGCCTCTGCCCCTGTCTCGACAGGATGTCTGCTTTGAATAGGGGGCACACAGTTTGACAGGATGTCTGCAATTTAAACAGGGGGCATGAGTGCAGACTTCCCTGATGATTGATGTAAGCAACCAGCTGTATTGTCAGTGCGAAAGTGGACAACTGTGCCTGCATTGTAATCGAATCCCAAATTACACCCAGATAATTTGTTCTCTGTGCTGGAGAAAGCACACTTTCCCAGTGTTCATCCTGAACCCCAACTGTTTTATGTGATGCAGAATGACATCTTGTTGCTGAACTGCAATCTGCTCTGAGACTGCTGCTCTGAGAATCTGCTCTGCTCTAGTTCAGAATCAACCAATAGTTCATCTATATAGTTCAGATGCCCTGGTATCCCAATGAAGCCAGAACTGCATTCATAACCTTTGTGAAAGTACGGGGGGGTTGCTAGGCCGAACAGAAACACTTGTTACTGGAAAGCTTTGAAAGCAAACCTCAGGAACTTCCTGTGTGCAGGAAAGATGGGGATATGGAAGTATGCATCTTTCAGATCTATCATAACAAACCAGTCCTCGGACCTGATTTGACTCACAATTTGCTTTAATGTTCACACACAGTGAACATCTTGAACTTCAGTTTCATGACTCAGAGTGATTCAGAAGACAGGGCGCACCCCCCATCTTTCTTTGGAACTACAAAATAGCAGCTGTAATGCAGTTGTTGAGAAGGTTTAGTACCTGGGTCTCTATGGTCTTCTTCATTAAGAGAGTCTATACTTCTTCCTGCATGACTACAGCCCAAATAGAACCCACCATAGGGGGTTGAATGCCGCTGAAAGCAGCCGGTTTCCAACTGGATCTTGTCTATTAAGGGTATCAGTCTTTCGAGACTTGTCTGTAGAATGTTCTGAGTAAAATGATCTGCGCCCTGTAAAAAATGTTCTGTGGGGAAAACTCAATCTGATTTGACCCACATTGGTCTCCATAACTCTTCTGCTGATTTTTGCAAACACTGGAGGGAGCCAAGTAGGAGGGGGCGATATTAGAACCTGTTGCACCCTAGGTGGGGTGAAATATAGTCTGGACCGCTTCCTCAAAGCCCTCTTGGAAATTAAAACGGTCCTCAGATCCTGTTTTGATTTGTCTGGCTTCGAGGAAGAGCCCTCCAACACTCATAACAGGGGAGAACGGGTTGCATCGCTCAATTTTTGTGTCTGCCTGTGTGAGGAGCTCCTACATGGCTCCTACATTCCCACCTAACAGCATCAAGGGAAAGAGAGGGACGGGGGAGGAACCGCTTTAAAACCCTGCTTGCTTACGGGCCACCTGAAACCCGTTGAAAACTAAGTCATCTGCATCACAAAAACAGGCCAGAAGGCACAAGCGGGGCATCCAAAAGAACAACCATATCTCTAGCTTTAATATCTGATAAATTAAGCATGAAGTGTTTTTCTGCAGCCACCAGAGCTGCATTGGACCACTCAATAGTATGGGCAGTCTCCTAAGTAGCACGCAGGGAAAGATCAGCGGTTCTGCATAACTCACACCCTTGAGTGTGAGGTCCCTGCCCTCATCTCACTCCTTGAGCATGTTACACACCCATAGTGTGGAGGGAGGCACTGGCCTGACCTGCCTCCATGTACCCCCTGTCTACTAACTCATAAGTAGTTTTAAAGCTTTTGTAGGCAGGGATTGAGCCTTTAAGGATGATGCCTCACTGGGGGACAGGTAGTTAGTTAGCGCCTGTTCCATCCGGGGCAAAGCCTTGTAACTATGCTTAGCTAGCTCTGCCACATTACCATAAAGCTTGAAAGCAGGGCTGTATATGCATGCCGAGTATGTTTTTTCCCAAGATCTAGAAACCTCTGAGTGGATATTTTTAAAAAAGGGGAGGCTCCTGAGGGGTGCAGGCTGGCTACAAAGGAAGCGTTCATCAGGTAAACGAAATCAGCTTCTCAGCGGGACAGCTGATATTAAGCTTAGCTAACACCCTAGAAATAACCTCCAATAACTCCTCATCCTTAGGGGACACATAAAAGGCTGAATACTCTCTTCCTCCAGTTCTTCTCGCAATGCACAGATTCAGCCCGCTCGAGAGCTGACTGAGTATGCTTCACTTCCAAGCAAACAACACACAGATGTGTATCCCAGTCTGTAATATAGAACCAGCAGAGAGGAACACACAGCCTGCAATGCTGCTCATTTCCCCCTATATCACTTACTAACACTGACATACAATGTAACACAGAGCACTTTACTGAATGAACAAAGCTAACCCGAACTGCATGTGTGTTTTATTGTTTCTGGTCATTTTGTCACCCCGCCTGTGGCGAAACAACCCCCAATTTGTGATTAGACACCTGTATAAGAGTGCATAAAAGCTGATGGCGTTGCCATAGTGTTTGGACACAGCTCGAGTTCCTGAAAGGGACTCACTTCATCTAGCTAACCTGCTGTGCAGATGGCATTTAGCGTCACAACAAGAAAATGTTCTTGGAATTTTCCATGAAGCCACAGTGTCTGTTCTGTGATGGGGTGCTGCCTTTAATAAGAAGAGAAACATTTGGCTCAGAGACCGCAGAATAGTCTCACCAGCTGTGGTCAGTTAAAACTCTCACTCATTCTGCCTTTATTCATCATAATTGTTCATCCGCAATTCCATCTGTTGTCAAGCAATACATTGCCATGGCAACATTAATGTAAGAAAAATAAAACTTATGCAGTAATGAATTTAAATCTCTGGAGTGGGTGGAATGAAATTGCTGACATTTAATGACATTTTCTTGTGTCAATAAAATGTATGACTTAAGCAATCCACAGTAGCAGGCTTTATTTCTTCATATTAGTCCCAGTAGAGGTTTACATTGGTGACGTTTTTAATGTCCATTATCATATTGAAACATTAAGGCTCCAATCAATAAAGTTCCAATCAAACCAGATGACCATCATATTTTTTAAATGAATCATGGGAAATGTGGAATGAAAATTAAATCTGCACACAATCAGATGATGGGGTTTATATCTGCAGAAAAATGCAGAAGTTCACCCCCAATTGCTCCCTGGGCGCTGCAGGGATAGCTGCCCACTGCTCTGTGTGTGTGTTCACAACTTGCAGTGTGTGTACTGCTCACGAAGGATGGGTTAAATGCAAAGGTCACATTTCGGTTATGGATAACAATACATGTCATTTAGAAGGTAACAACTGAGGTGCCCTGGAGCAATAACCTAACCCCTGATTGCTACTTGAACACATCCCACTGCTCTAGGTGTGTGTTCACAACCTGCAGTGTGCGTTCACTGCAAAGTGATGGGTAAATGCAAAGGTCACGCTACATGTATGGGTTACCATACCTGACAAATGTGTCACTTTCATGTTAATGCTTTCTACAATTATATCAGTCTAACATTTTGTATTAATTAAAGTTAACAACATTGCTTTTATTAGCTCATTCTAAATTTTATGACAGGAAAGGCTGAGACAGGGACATGGTTACTATACCTTAGTATGTAAAACTTTATAAAAGTTATTAACTGATTAAACACACTATTTTGGTGGGCATCTGAGGTTTCAACAAATTTAATATTTCTACAAATACACCTGCATCCTCAAATATGTTGACAAACACTGTTTTTGTTAAGGTTTCAAACTTTATTTTGAGCCAAGGAAAGACCTTTCCATGGTATTTATGTTTGGTGTTTTTACTGTTTTGTTCTCCCCAGATGGTCTTTCTAAATCATGTCTGACAATTACCAGACCAGTTCAAAATGTAAACGTCAAGGCAGGAGAAGTAGCAGTGTTTGAGTGTCACATGGCTGGGCCACAGGATTTGGATGTTGATTGGCTGGCTAATGGGAAGCTGATACAGCCAGCTCAATTTGATTGCAAGATGCAGTTTAATGGACACAAATGCTGTCTTTTACTCAAATCTGTACATGAAGATGACAGTGGAAAATATACCTGTAAGCTCAGTTCAGCAAAAGGTGGGTGTCAACAGTGAATACAATTTTTTTAACCCTCCAACTACAAAAAGCAGGTGGATATGTAGAATAAAATTATACGTCACTATTCTTATACTTTTTAATAAAATATAAATATTTGTTCATTCTCCTGTTTATATGGCACAGAGGAACTAGCATGCACTGCTAATCTTCTGGTGATCCCATCTAAGGAGCCATTATTTACTTGGAAACTAAAAAGAGTGGAGGTCATTGAGGGCCTCTCTGCACGATTTGATTGCAAAGTCAGTGGATTGCCCCCTCCAGAAGTCTCGTGGACCCATTGTGGTAACAAACAAACTAAGCGTTAGAACCATTTTTATGGAATGAAATTGACAGAGACATTTGTACACCTTTAATGATTATTCCAGTTTTGTTTCCTAGAACAACCTGTGATGGAGACTGATAATATTCACATTCTTAAAGAGAATGGGCGGCACTCTCTGCTTATCACTCATGTTACTCGGGAGAATGAGGGATTTTACACAGCTGTTGCCTGCAATGTTCATGGAGAAGCAGAAAACTCAGCTGAACTCTTGGTACAGGAATCACGGCCAGCCTTATCTACTCACATGTAAGAATATTAACATTTCTCAGTAATTTTTTAATTTCTTAGTCTTTGAAAGTTTGTTTTTCACTCTCTCTAGGTCAAGATTAGAAAAGATGCCTTCAATCCCTGAAGAACCTGAGGTGTTTGAGGGAGAGGTGGAATTCAGGGCAATGCCAGATTTCATAAAACCACTCAGTGACCTGGAGGTCATTGAAGGGAAAGAGGCAATATTGAAGTGCAGAGTGACAGGCCTGCCATACCCCACCATCACCTGGTACCATAACAGCAAGAAGATAGTCAGCAGTGATGACAGGAAGATGGCACAGTGTAAGTCCAATGAAAATAATGCTACAAGCATTTTAAATAATGTCCAAGAACCACATTTGGTAACCCAGCTAACAAGGAGCATTGGCTAACATTCTCTAAACTTAAAATCTCTCAAATTTTAAAAAAATGTTCAGCAACATTTGCTGAAATTATTACCTTACAGTGTTGTTAGTTAAAAATGTTTTTTTTTAATTTTCTTATAGTCAATTTTTTTTAAGAATTAAGAAATGTTTAAAAGTTGTTTTTATAACAAGCAAACTACTTTAAACAACATCTAAAACATGGAATTTATGGTTCCTGGAACTTTTAAAATAACATTTTGTTTCTTAATGGAAACACTGAAGAACATCCAAACATGTTATCTGGGAAAGTTCTCATACATTTTACCTATATTTTTTGTTTCTCATGTACACTTCCTTAAATTGTTCAACCTACCTTGTACCCTTTCTAGACAGGGATGTCCACAGTCTGGTGATTCGCTCTGTATGTCATGGCCACAGTGGTGTGTATAAAAGTGTAATTTCCAATAAGGTGGGAAAAGCTGCCTGCTATGCTCATTTGTATGTAGCAGGTAAGAATGAACATTCTGTGATAGTATAATAACAACCAAAGTGTCCACTTGACACAGTGTTGGTATTTTACAGATGTCCTTCCTGAACCACCAGACGGTCCTCCAATAATTGAATCTGTCACTGGGAGAACAATCTTGCTGAGCTGGAAAAGACCAAAAAGCTTGGACTCATCTATTGGTAGATTTGTCTTTTCTTAACCTGGCTTGTTAGTCTCTCAAAGTTAGTTTATCATTTTTTATAATGTGCAATGCATTTTGATGCAAAAATGCATTAATTAATCACTGCACCTTTTCCATATTCTACACTGATTTTAGATCCTGATTCGCTTATGTATGCTGTTCAGCAACAAACTCTGGGCTCCATCCAATGGATTACCATTGCCTCCACTCTGAAAGATACCTCTTTCTCGGTCACTTCACTTAATAAAGGAGTGTGTTATTCCTTCAGAGTCCTCAGTACCACTGGAAAAGCATTTAGCAAACCTTCACAGCCTACTGACCTGGTCCAGCTCATTGACAAAGGTACAAAGATTTGCACTAAATACATTTACCTGTATCTGTTACCTCTTTGTGAC
>JBAJNP010001749.1:0-46609 GCA_036877545.1 Yasuhikotakia modesta
TATATTAGTCATCATATTATATATTACGTTATATATTACAACATTGTGTTGGGCAATGTAGTTTGGTTGTTTAGTGCTACATACTGCAGAATTAGTTGCTGCATCCATGAGTTGCATACAAAATTCTCAGTGGTCTTCTACAAAGGATAAATGGTAGAATTCCACTTAAAAACATATAATCTGTATTCCTACTAGCTGTTTTCACAGTCTGCACGTTGTACACTGTATGTTCTTTGTTTTTCAGGTTGTGCTGGAGACAGAGATCACCAACAAATCAGCCCTGAAACTTTACGAGAATCTGGGCTTTGTCAGGGACAAGCGGCTGTTTAGATATTATTTAAACGGAGTGGATGCACTTCGGCTCAAACTCTGGCTTCGCTAAATCAGCCTAATGGGTTCCTCTAGTCTTTCTTTATCCCTCTGGCCTCCTCTTCGTCCACCCCAGCCCTCCAATGGCTCAGATCATCTGCTTCCCTTGACTAGAAAGACACTCGACTTCTGCTGAGCCATAAAGGGGAAACTCTGAGGGGAAATTCAACAAATCATAATAAAGTGTTTTATGAACGTTTTGTGCTAAACAAGAGAGATTATTGAAAACAGAAAAGAGAAACAAAAAATACAGAGAAAAGTTGGGTACTAATATTACAGTAAAGCTGACAAGGAACAGTGGTGCATCTGCTCTCAGGTGTTGATGGCCTCGCATGTTTGCGTTAGGCGGTGGAGACCGGGCAGAACAGGTCGATGGTATCGGCAAACCGAAAGCAAAGTAACTCACCTCTGTTTAATTTTTTATAAACAATCACAAACCAGCGATGGAAATGTTTAAGACGACTCAACGAAAACTACTTATAAATCTTTTGTTTTATTATTGTTTGTCTTCTACATGAGGGTGCGCGGGAGCATTGCAGGTTGTGATTGTATTGGAGCCTGTTGCTTTGCGTTGTTTGTGCATATGGGGGTCTGTGGATTTTGTGTGTTTATTTTATGTTTTGGAAGACACTGAGCAGAGCTCTGTCCACTTTAGAAGTTGGATCAAAGCGACTTTCATGACAAAATAGTGTATACAAACATAGAAACACGTTAACCTGAGTAATGCTAAAACAATGTGGACATTGTTTCTGCTCTTTTAAGGCAGTCATGTTAGTTCCCTCACAGTATGCCATATTGATTTATGTGGATGTTTTATATGTGTGTTTGGAGGCAATTGTTGGATTCCATTTTTTGTTACTTAAAGCTAATTTAGTCATTTCACCAAACGGCTAGACCTGACTCTCATCTGTAAGTGTTTTGGTCAACTAGATGAACGACAGTGAGTTTCTAAATGGGCCAATGAGTATTCCCTGTTTTTTGCAGTTCATCATGAATGCTCCCTGTTTATATTTGATTTAGAAAATGCGTTAAAAATGTGAATTTGGAAGTGTCACAGCAGTTAGCCCATAAATAGAATACGTTTAGTATTTATACCAGCATTGCTTATTGTATTAATTGCAAAAGCATCTTTAAACATCTCAGCTGTAAGGTTTTTTTAACATTTAACTAAATTAAGACAAACAAACCTCAGACAGATGCACTTGTCATTTTTGCACTGATTAAAAAGGGAGTTCGCTCTTTGCAAAGTTCCCTTGCCTGCCACTGCCTTAGTTAAACAGTAGAGGGCAGTATATAGTTCTCACCAGCTTGGTTGCTATAGGATGCGTGCTGATGTTGCTTTAAAAAGACAAATTAGACCTGGTTAAGGAAACGTGAGCAAAATGAGGCTCATTGATCATATGAGAAGACAACATTAGGTTTTAATATTTTGTGTGTAAGGGAGGAAAATGAAGCTTGACGTGTTATTGGACTGTATTAAGAGTAGTGTGCTGTGGCAGGTTGTACCATCACTCACCCACACTGTGAAATGTGTGTCTATGTCAAGGCATTTTAAAAACATTCGGCTGGGTTTCCATTCATTGCCAATAGACCCCCTTATTGCTTTGCTGCTGGCTCATGAATCACAGTTTTTTCCGCTTTGATTTGTTAAATTTACATATGGAAGTTTTATTTTGTTTGTTTTAAGTATTGTTGAGTTTCCCCCACAGAGCTGCTGTGCTACATTGTTGATACAAATGGATATGTTGCTTTATAAATCCACACTTAGATTCACAGATATTGCTGAGGGATGACTGGGAGAAGTTTATGCATTTTCAATTATTTTCAGTTTAATTTAACTTTTTTTTAGTGAAGCCCAAATTATTGGACATATCCCAGAAATTGAACAGTCCTGCTGCCCCAGTACCAGTTTGCACCTTTGACCTATCAGGTGTCTGTGTTCTTTTTCAGAACAGTTCTTTCAAAGGGACCCGGTGGTTGTTTTGAACCACAGTTTACTTTACTGTACACTTCATAAGGATTTAATTCACTGTTAACATTTGATTCATGGACTTTAATAGATGTTGCATTGAAGATTTAAAAACGTTGAGTCATTTTTTATTTACAAACACACCATCTCAAAAGCCGATGGCAGATTTAAGTTCAGTGTGAAGTGATTTTTAATTCAAAACTCTTAACGTGATGCCAACATAGACGAACAATAATGCACAATTGCCTACCAGTCATTTGCCATCCTTTATTGTCACATGGATTGTTTGCTTATTGTTTAAAGTTGTTGGCATGACTCTCGCGATACTTCACTGCCATTTTATGCCTTTGTAGCTTGTTTCTGTAAGCGGTCCATCAGATTTTATGCCCATGAAAACACACTGATCAGCTGGCAGGTTCTGGCTGGGTTAGGTCACATATTTAGATGATGAGGACACTAATTGGACTGACTGCTGCATTGGGAATCATTCATTTGAGACTCATTTTGAATCTGTACTTGTGGCTAACACAAATCATCTTAAGAGATTTGGACAAGCAAGACCTGCACCTCAAACACGGATCCATGCTGTTGAGAAAAAGAAAAACTGTATGCATGTTGATTACATTTTTCTCCACCCCTTCTTTCTTCCCAGACAAAATGTCTTGCAAAGTTTCCTTGTTTTCAAGTGGACAACAGACCTGGTTTAAAAATTATAAATAAATTATTTGATTTTTAAACAAACATTGTAGCTTGTTTTTTTCTGAAAGAAAAGTCTGTGGAAATATTTTGTGTTGTGTTTTTTGTTTTTTGATGGTTTAATTTGGTGCATTTTTGTCAGTTAAACTAGCAATGTATCAACTGACATGGTAAAAAATCAATTGTGTTTAGGCACAGTAACTTAATTTGTTCCTGACAGCAGCGCTGGTAATACATTATTCATGGCTGTTAATTTGTTTGGTGATTAATTTAAATCTGTTAAAATTCATTTTTGTTGTGAAGAGCAGACAGCTGTACTGAAGACCTCTACAATGTTTATTTTAACATGATAATACATAGACTGATTCACACGACACAATAATACATTTTTTTATTTGTTAGACTATATAAACAGACTCACAACATGTTCTTTGTGTTCTCACTTTAAGGTCTTTAAGAGACATTTGTTATGCATAACAGACAGTCAATATTTAATAACAGTAGCCAAAATGAAACATGAAATGGACACAGAAATCATTGAAACACCATTTTATGTATTAAACTGGTTAAATGGGTAGAACAGTCAGTGATAAAACAGGATTAGTCTTCCAAACTCACATGGTGTTCTTGGTGTACTGCCATGTGATCGAAGTTACATGACCCAATATCTGTGCAGTCATTAATCAGGCTTAACATTGCAATATACTACAGAAGTTAAGATTCAACAAATGTCCCACATTAGGGCAGTCCGTCCTACTTTAAATATTGTGCTTGTATCTGTTTAACTGTGTTTTTCAGGGTTTGCTTGGAACAGAGACCTGTTATTAGTTTCCCATTCCTCTCTCTCCACTGGATATACTTTCATGGATAACCCAGAGTAATGTCCATATGTACACTCTTGTCTGTTTGATTGTATGTTTTTAAATGAATGTTTCTCCTCAAATCTGCTCCAGTTCTGAAGCCAAGGTAGGTCACATGATCTTTGCACAGTCTCAGTCAAACCTCTATCTAGGTGTGGTAAGCATGAGGCATCTTCACAGCTTTGTATCACTGGATCTTCAAATCTCCAGTCTTCAGACACCAATTCATGATCTGGTTGTGGTTTGTCTTTTACCATATCTTCTAGGTTTGAGTCTATAAACTCTGGACTTGGTTGCAGTAGTTCCCTTGCATCCAGAATCTGTCCCTCAGACTCATCCCAGAAGATGTTCCTTTGTGTTGGCCTGGACACAAGCCGGACTCTCTGCTTCCCCTCCATAAAATTTCCTTC
This sequence comes from Yasuhikotakia modesta, assembly GCA_036877545.1. NCBI lineage: Eukaryota > Metazoa > Chordata > Actinopteri > Cypriniformes > Botiidae > Yasuhikotakia > Yasuhikotakia modesta. The sequence goes on from JBAJNP010001749.1 coordinate 4,305, forward strand.
CACTGGTATATAGTAGGAAAAAACACTTGTTTGTCAGAAGACACTCAATATGCTTAACTCTGAGAAGAAAGGATCCTTTGGGGCAAAAATATTTATGTGTAAAGTCACTGAATCGAGGGACTCACCGTCAGAGGTGTAGACCCTCTTCTTCCTCCCACGTTTTTCCCTAAAGCACCTCTGCTGAGCTTGGCGCTTCTTGGTTGCTTGGCGACTGAGCATCGTCTGTGCCAGCAGGAGACCTTTCATGTGTCCCTGTGAAGGTCAAGAATGCTTGAATGATGCTTGTAAGAATAGCTTGTGGTAATGTAAGCTTTAGTATATTTTCATGTGGTTGCTAAACAGAAGTCATGACATCAGGTCAACCTAATAGTTCATGTTTACAAGTTTTAGAGATTGAGATTAAGTGATCTGAGAAAACATTCAAAAAACTCTTGTAAAATGTACTTTATACAGTACAGCTCCAATGACCCAGATATATAGCTAGAATAAGGATATGATCGTGTGAGTAAAGATCTCTGTCAACATTGATGACACTGGAAAACCAAAATGTGGGTGGAGGATCTACTCCCATTCCCTGATGTTGGATCTCAGAGGCACCATGGCTGCACCCCAGTCTACTTTCCACTCCACCAACACCGTAATCAGATCCAAAGGGACCGCAGGTCAAGGCTCAGTGCTCACCAGCTGTCAGCTCTCATACTTCATCTACAATACTTTTAGTTTTGAAGCACCATCATCAAATCCTGTTTCTTGAGGTATTACTGTCCCCCTTTTTCAGAATCTGCTATGAGTTATTGCCAAATAGAAACCATAACATGTTAATGTTGCCCACAGTCCTTTGTACTATGAAATTATCACCTTTTAGTCAAAACTATTTGAAAAGAATGTAAGGCCAAAACTTGCAGCAGTTACAGCAGATAATAAATGTGTAAACCTGAGTTAAGTTAATATTTAATTTTAAGGTTATACATTTAGCAATTTCTCTTTCTTTCCTTGAGCAGGTGGTTTTGTGTACAATGGTTTATGTAGTGATACAAAATAATGAAAAAGTAGTTATAATGAGAAGGTTGGAAATAAAGTATTTGCTTTGGAACATGTTTTGGACCAATGAATTGTGGGTTCTGTACCTGTATTGTGTTGCTGGTGCCACAGCTCCCTCCCTGGCTGGGAGTGGAATAATGTTGGAAAGGCCCATCTCTCCATTTTGTGTCCTAAAATGAGTGCAATGCATAATAATTATGAGAGGGCAGGGCCTGAACTTCCCTCTGATTTAACTATTTAGCCTCTTGACAAATAAATAAAAAATATCCATCATTTCATCCTAAAAGATGTAGAACAACCTGGCACTCTGGCATGCATGCATGTTTTGCAGGATGCACGGCAAACTCTGTGGGAGAGGCCATTGGTTGCCATCCCTGTGTGTTAAATATTCATGATTAGAAATGTAAACCAGTCTATACACTTTAAATTAACTTTCTGTATGGAGGAATATGTTCAGACCTTTACTGGCTGTGGTGGGTGAGACTTTATAATACTGTGACCAGTTTTGTCACAGACACTCTGACATCCTGTGAGTGATGTAACTTAAACAAAAACATTGTTAAAATTGTAAAAACAAGATCAATGAATGTATTATACTGTTAAAACATAGATTATTAAAGTTACTGTCACCAGACAGATTTGCAAAAGTAATGTTTGTTTTAAACTCTAATGTTTGTCCTGCTAAACTCATGCCATTGGTTGGGATAATGTTGCTCTGCTGGGTCACTTAAACAAACAAAGCAATGATTTGAAAGTAAAGACTCTCCAGTATAAACAACCCACATGCTTTTATATAAATGCCTTGAAGTATAAAATGTGAATTACTTTAACATTAATAAAATACACAGTTTTAAAAGTTAACTAACCTGGTTCCAAATGGACATTGTGAGGCACATCCTGTCTTCCTGTCAGAGGAGGCAAATGGTTGAACTTCCTCTGTCCCAGAATTCCTTGCTCTTGCATCTCTGTGCCTGGATAAGCAGTGATCATCCACTGTGAGGCTGGAAGTGCAGAGGGCTCATCTTCCATTGCTTGATCATGAGATGGTGCAACTTGGCAAATCTTTGGCCTGGTGTTGCTATTCCCCATGTTCCTCAGGCCTTTACACTGTCAGCTGAGGTATATGATGGAGGAAACAAATGCATTATGGGAAAATTTTATTCTTTTTAGTTGAATGCTGAGTTCTTCAGTGAAGACATTCAACCCTTGACCTGCCTTGCAAGGTGAAATCCAGGCTCAACTCTTCATTCCATCTAAACATCATATCCAGGGTTGTTTCATAAACCTGTGGTTAAATTCGTAATATGAAAGACTATCCACTTGCATCTGATCCAGTTAATGTGTTGTGATATTCAGACTTCTTCCCCTTAACAGTGAGTATTTCCCTTCTGTTTAACTGTACATAATGAAACTCTGGTAAAGTTGTGTTGTGAAATGGCAGGTGCGTGCCCCTCTCTCTCTTTATATTTCTCGGTTTTGGCGTAATGAGGCATGTTTCCATGGTGACCATCCCTACAGGTTACTTTATAACTGTGTGTTAATGCTTGGACGGCAGTGAGGGGGCCTGTCTCTCGTCTGATTGCTCAGGCATGCGACTGCTCTGGGAACCAGGTTTGATGATTGACAGAATTAGTGACAGTTTTGTTTGTCTGATTACTTCAGATATAACTTGACTTTAAAGTAAATAAACCTAAAGTAGCTGGGTTGCAATAATAACAGCAAGATAAATGTGGTTGACACAGAAATAATCTTGTTTTTATTTAATAAACCGCTTTATCTTTGGTATAGCTTTGGACTGTTTGGATTTTAAACATTTGTTTATTTACAAGTACCATGATTTTTAATTCACAAATGTTATAAAGATTATCCATTTGACCCAAACTAACCTCGCCATGTTCTAAAAAGTTCAGACTATCTGATGTTTCACTTAATTTAATTTGACTTTAAGAGCTTAACTCTGCTCTACAGTGTCTCTTAGTGATATCATTGACTGTTTCATGGCTTCCTGGTCCAAACAAAATTGCGCTATGTGTTATGTTTATACCAAACTGTCTTTAATTTGACAATTGTTTATATATTATTCATCTTTTTTAATATTAGTAAAATAGTTTATGCCAAAAGTATTTTTTGTTTCTTAGGAACTTCAACCTTGTAAAAGTTTCTTTGTTTATGATTGTAACACCACATACACATTTCCCCCTTTATTTTGTAGTTCAGAACGAAATGTGTTCATTTTAAAAGTGCATTCAACTCATGAGTGCATATATTTGTTTAAATAAGTCATAAAAGTACAGATCAAATTGTGCATCATTTCATTGGCCACTGGAAACATGTTAATTGTCCCTGAACAACATCAGCCTATGGACTGTTATTACAACCTCCCGGTTGGTTGAACCCGTGACCAGTAATGGAGATTTAGACTTCCTCTGCAGTCTGTATATATTCCCTCTCTTTAAGTCTCAGCCTCATTTTATTTAATTGGGCTTCCCCAGCAGGTTGAAGACTCTCAGTGTGTCCACTCAGCTAATATGTCAATACATTTCTAAGAAAGCAGGTCATCAAAGCCGTTCACTCAGATAAATGTCTCATGATTGCAAAGGTCCCAGTGTGTTTATTCCTGGGGGAAATGAGGGAATATTATGGGTTTAAATCAGTCATTTGGCATGTGTGTGTTTCTGCATGACTACCAGGAAGACAAATGACTAATATCCAAGTTTGAGTAAATGACACAGTGGGGACTTAATGTGTCCGCAACAAGTCAGGAGCTGTTTAACTCAGAGTTTATATTCAGTCTGTGTCTTGATTATATTCTCACTGTAGTTTACAGTCCTAACTGTGTTTTGATAAAGCAATAAGCCCCAGGAAGCTGTGGTGTTAGGCATGACCTGTAAATTCACTATACATTTACAGTTTCACAGGACTTATTACTTGTACACTGTGATAATTCCATTAACCTGGTAAGGTTTCATAAAATAAATGCACAGCAACAAAATGTAACAGATGCTGTGGTGCGGTAACACTGACGTAATGAAGTTACTAGTATACGGTAAGTAATTTATAGCTTTAAACACAAAAATCTAAATTAAGGACAGGAACTAATCATTTTATAGCAGCAAATAAAAGGTTTATCACTCTTGAATTTTAAGTGTTTGCTTAAAATGTGTTTATGTCTAATTTCTGCATTAGATAGCTAACTGAAGCAGCCATGTTGTTTTGAATAGTTGTCTGCAAAACTGGCCAGTCTTTCCATAATAAACTGTGTGCCACAATAAAATCGCAAGTTGAATTATTTTTAAGCAGAGCTTTATTTTTGTCTTTTATTATAAAAAAAGACTTATTGTTCATTAAAGCATAATATATTTTTCCTACATATATACAATACTACTACGTACAATGCAAATAATCTTTATATTTCATATTCATATATATTTCTGAATGCATTCATGTGTTCAGTGAGCCAAACAGGCCCTGACAGAGTCTATATTCACAGAATACAGTCCATGGGGAGAGCTAGCTGAGTGCAGGGTCTGCGTGCAGAGGAAGTCCATTTGTTTGTCCAACTGTATGTATTATAGAAACGGCCCTCACTAAAGAAAAATAATACCAGATCCCTTTTGTAAATAAAAAAGAGAGAAAGTGGGATTTTCTTCCGAGAATAAGCAAAAAACCCTCAACTGTTATTCCAATGAAATGAAAAAGAGTAACAGCATGTTCTAAACTCATCTTTTCCTTCTGAAAACTGATTTGCTGACATTATTATTAAATCATATAACATTCTCTCTCTGCCTTGATGTGTCTTCATCTTTACTTATTCTTTTTTCCCCAAAACTTTAAACAGCATCATTCTCTCATCCCAAAGCTGCCACACGGTGCACGGTCACTGGCTACTTATTCCCAAGTCACAGAGAGGTCAAAGGTCATGCCATGGGGATGGATACGGCACCGTTGGCTCGACTCCGGCTGCGAGTGTTGATGCTGGACTCCGTGAGCTCCTCTCCGTGGTCCTCCGGTTTCTTGTCGGCCAGAGCGGTGAGGAAGCGCAGGGTGACCGTGTCCCACTCCTCTGGAAGCAGAAGCAGCAGGAAACCCAGACAGATGATGCAGGTGGCAGCCAGACGCACAACACTGAAGATGACCTCATGCTTCAGGACATCAATGGCTGAGAGAGAGAGAGATGTGAGAATGTTAATATATACATTTAAATTTTTCTGACTTACATTTCTAGAAATTGTTCTATTTGAATCTCAGTATGGCTGTTTTTTATTATTAAACATTCAGTTTTATTTCTTATTTTAATTAAGATTTCCTCAATAATTAAGACACAAAATATTTGTACTTTTATAAAATTGTGTGTGAGACTATGTAAGTAAAAAATAAATGAATTTTTTCTTGGATAAATTATTGATGTCAAATAAGAAATGAGCTTGGTGTTACTGATAACTGGAATTTTACCAAAACTAAATACACTTTTTTGACATTTAAAATTCTGAGTTCTTTTTAATATAATTAATGGGTGCAGCCTGATTTTCTTCTCTTTTGTTAGAAGTTTCTATTAATTGCTTGAGGGTAACTTAAGGGTAACTTTTTACAAGTGATCTCATACCCTCACTGTCTAAACCACAGTGAGTGGGTGAGACTCACTGACTCTGCAGAGTCCTTTCAGCCAGGCAACCAATTAATTCCAGTCAACTGAGATTCATTACTGTTAATAATGAAACATTCAGCATCAGTAGCTGATACTTTAAGGTGATTACTCTTAGGTAAAGAATGGTTATTTTCCTGTGCCTGTTTTCTGACTTAATAAAAATGAATGACTATAAGGGCAAAAAAATTTAACACGTTTATAACTTCAGTTCCACATGACTGACCACAATAATGTGAAATGCTACTGTTAATAATAATACAATGTAACTCTCATTTTACCTTCACAGTTATACACAGAAGTGGACTAAGAGTCACAAAGAATGTGGCATAAATCACAATATGTTCCAGGTGAATCATGGAAGAATTCTCGCTGACCTTGAAAGATTGTTTTTAAAGCCAAGTACCCTCTTAAGGCATTTACTGTTGTCTTGGAAACCTTACCACCCCTATTGTCACAGAGTGACTGGCTGAGAGATTTACTTTGTTATAGTTTTAGGGTGAATCTCACACAGAAACACATCTAGGACATGTTAAACTACAGCTGTTAAGATTTTCTGCACTGTTACTTCATGACAACTAAGAACATTTTCCCAATTCCCTCAAACTGGGAACTATGTATTAATCACAGTACTATTTACAGACACGTATACATGTATACACACATACACACAAACACACACATATAAATGTATATAATTTATTGGGCTGTGTGTAATGTAATACGGCACCTGCATTGCCAGGAACACTGAGTAACGTCCCGATAGATATGAGTATAGGATATGTGAGCACCACTCCTACATTCACCAGGATGTTAAATACTACAGCAGAGAGAGAGAGAGAGAAAGAGAGAGAGAGAGAGAGAGGGTTATTGTTATGGTTTTGTCAATCACAGTAAATCACACCTGACAGTCTGCTTCATTCAATCCTCTTTATATTGTTTGGATTAGTGGCAAAAGTTAATGGTTATCACACTGTCTTTAAAACCACAGAGGCATACAGTAGCACTCCACTTCAGCTCAAATATACCGTAAATACAAGTGGGTTTGTTACTAGCTACTTGGTTTACACTGCCTGACGCGGCATATATTGGATGTCTTAGAAATGCTACTTCGGCGTGTAAACTGAGGAATCTAACATGATTTCTCTTACTTACTAAGCACTTAAAGTACTCTTGCAAGTGTACTTAGATGTTGTATTTGATCCATTAGTTTACCACAAACGTAAACCAACCATCAGCAGTATTTTATGCCATTCACTGTGTAGACACTTTTTTTAGTGAAACTGACACTTAAGTAAGCTCCGCCCACCTTGGTTACTTTTGCTTACTTGACAGGTTTTATAAAACATCACATACTGACAAAATAAATTGGAGATTTGCAGGATTTTTCAAAAAATGCATTTACAAAGTGGTAAAAATCGGATGAATATTTTTTCTGTATGGGTAATAATTAAATATGTGTTTCTTCTTTAAAGCTGCAATCTGTAAGTTTTGGTTAAAAAAACAACAAAAAACAGTTATTAAGCAAGTACATAACATCAGTTTTCAAAACTGTTACCTCACCTTTACACTGTTTCACAACAGTAAGTTACCAATGAAGATTTATTGTTTGAGCAGCAGGGGCAGATTTTGCAGGAAATTACAGTTTGAATTGCGTGCAGTAAATAAAGTAACCTGCAATTTTATGTTTCAAACAGAGATGACGATAGAGTGACAACACTTCCTGACTTTAACTTTATGCATCAATTTGACCATATTTTAATAATTATTTCTCAAAACTCAAGAAAATGGCAAAACTGGAGGGTGGCAACAGTTGCTAAGGTACAGTGGAACTGGTCAGTAATGTTTTAAAGGCGTTATTTTAGGAAAATTCAGTTATACCTAGCCAGAGGCCGGCCACCCCACACAGGTAACCCCAGGGCAAAGAGGACAGGGAACCCCAGTGTTCCACTTTGGTGAAGTAGAGAATGAGGGGAACACAGGAGATGAAGATAAGGTTGAAGAAACCCATTGTAGAAAAGAAATGAGCTGCCTCGCCCAAATTGGCGCTGCCAAGGAACATCTTAAACAGCACCTGAGTGGAACAAAAAGGTTTTGCAGGAATTGTTTTTATGGTCATTGATGGGATTCTGGGAACAGTTGTTTCAGATATGCGGGAAATCGAAAACTAACCTTGTAGAGCGCTGAGGTGGAGGCGGAGCCAACAGCTAAAGCCACGCCCATAAAGGAATCCCCATGGAAACCATCAGCATATGCCATCATGACAATACCTGTGATGGCCATAATGGCAGCCACAATCTAAAAGAAAAATTATCTGTGACTAAACATAAAATATTCAGGTGAAAGCTGATACATTTTCTTGGCATGATAAAAAATATGTGTAGATTCCAAGACATCAAACCCAGCGAAAGTCAGAAATGATGACAGGCATGATAACAGCTGGCAAAGCAAACCTTTTACACTAAATTCTCTTTGGCTCAAAATGAACTTTTGTATCTGTCCATTAATGAATAAGTGCCGCATCAGTTACTTGTTCTCTATAATGATCAAACTGGTGTTTTCAATCCAATTTCACAAACCATTAGTGAACTCATTTCAAAACACATTCTGTAACTATTTAGATAAGGTTCCTGACTTTGGTAATAAATGTTATTGGTTGTGGGAATATCTAAGGAATATTACACAGTCAACTAATAGTGATTGCAAAATAAACCCTGAATGGGTGATCAGAACTCATTGCAAAACAGTGGAACCTTTTAATCACCCTAAAGGGCATTACCAGCTGTCTGCACCATTCAGTTATCTAAAAGGCAGCAGAACTGACCAATCAGCATGAAGTCATGTGATAATCAAGGTTTTGCTCCACCCACCCGCACACCCATGAAACGATCTTTGAGAACAATCCATGACAACAGGAAGACGAAAGCTTTGTGGCAGCAGTAGAGCGCTGAGACGTCCGTGGCAGTGAGTTTTCTCAGCGCCAGGAGGTACAGATAGTTAGTCAGCGTCCATAAGATGGAGAAAGGTGCCGTCCTCTTCAGAAACACCTTCAGAGACATTCCTTCCTCCCCGAACAACCGACTGCATTCCCTACACAATGAAACAAGAAGAAAATAAAGGTTGTTTCTGTTGAGTCTGCAGTATTGTAAAATAATAGTGGTGTAGTTAAGTGGCCAATGATTTGGGCTGGTAACTGAAAGCTATGAGTTCTGATTGCAGGGTGTGATCTGTCATTTATGTTAATTATGCTAATGTCATTCTTTATTAACAATAATGCCACTGGGTTCTCAAGTGTGTTGTAATTATGATATGATGCAAATTTCAGGCAATTTCAGTTCTGATTCAGTTTGTGAGGCAAGTGTTTTTTAACTTGACAGACACTTGTTGCTGGTGCAGAATTCTTTTTCTTTTTGTGTTTCAAACAAAACAGAAAATGAAACATGTTTGGAACAAGTGATTTCCCAATTCATTCAAAGTTTGGTCTGATTTAATTCAGTCCTTAGATTACCACTACAAATAGATTTGGGAGCAGTTTGGTGAAAGAACAGATTTCACACATACCAAAGTCTTGTTTGTGTGTGTGTTTTAAATATTTAAAAAAATTCTTATATTAAATAATTTGAGGTGTGTATAAAAAGACGCGTGTATGTGTCTTTTAGCTCAAATTATTTAAGATAAGAATTATTTAAAATATTTAAAACACACACACACAGCAAATTATTTAAAATAAGTATTAACTTATTACTATATGTACACAATATGTTGTTTTGAATGTGCTAACAAAATATTTCAACAGAATTTTACACCTAGTGAGCGCTTGTACTTCCAAAGAACTGTTGATGTATTCTGTACAATGTGTCCACTATTTTGCTTTTCAATTGTTTCTCTATGTAATCGTGTTAAATAACCAGCAATGGTCAGTGTGTGTATTTAATGCCATGTCCTAATTCATCTGACTCATTTATTCACACTTCACCTGAACTTCTGTATAGGCGTCTGTTTCTCTCTGGTTGTGGCCACGTGCCCAGAGTAGTACAGGGGGAAGGAGAGAATGTTCCAGTTGGTGCTGAACCAGGTGATAAAAAATGGGCAGGAAAAGGACTTAAACGTGAGCTGGACCACCTGCGTTGTGCCCACCCAGGATGAGGAGACACACAGAACCACCAGCAGACCGCCCAGAACCTTCAGCACCGTGTTAGCGCAGGTCTGATATGCGGTTGGGTCGCCACTTGTTTCACTGACTGGAGTCTCTGCGCGTGACTCTGAGCCTTCATCTCCTGCAGCAGAGAGATCTGTATATTTATTACACACATTTATTTACTCATTATACCTCATTATATTATCAGTAACACAACATCATCACAGTGGATGAAAAGTGCATTGACATTCATACTGAATTCATACTTATTTTCATTGTGTCCCATAAATGTTTGTTAATTTTCATTCTTTCCTAAAAATGTTAATTAATTGATCATCAACTTCCTAATGTATGCCTTATAAAGAAAACTTATTATATGTTTTTGGGGCATTTATACATAAATACTTAAATGCAACATACAACATGCATTGTAAAAATTGGCAATTTAAATATATGCAATGATTACTAAGCGATTCTTAAGTCAAATATAGGGATATAAACTCCATATTAGACTGTATAGAAGTAGAAAGTGAAGTGCAGAAATAAAACTTCCAGTGTTAAGCATATTAGATGCTTCATTTTTAAGATTCTGTAAGAGTCTGTTTGTATCTTTTGCTTTAGAAAATGAAGACAATAAAAATGATTGTTCAAAACAATTATTATTCAAATATAAGCATTTTTGAAGCAGGAAATGTCATTGATAACTCTTTTTAAAAGACAGACTCCAACGTTTTGTAAATTATGAAAATGAATTCTAAGTAAACTTGAATGAAGTGTGTTGTATTTTATATAAACATTTTGTTTTGAGCAATGTAATATGTTATAGTATGTACTTTGCTGGTGATGACAGAAAAGTGCATACTTAAAAATATATATTTAGATGTCAATATTGAGACATACAGTACTACGACATCATATAATCATTTTTCAATACCATGGATGCCCTTGTTACATCTTGTTTGTGTATCTTCATTTTACCTAGTTAAATTATTTTCCTAAAAACTCATTATTACTTATGATTGATGAAACCTCTGCATTTATATGCACTAAGGGGTTTGCAATTACACTTAAGTGCATGTTGGCCAGCATGGCTTAGTTACCCCATGTCCACTATGCCCAGCTATACCATCTAAGCCCATTGATGGCCATTCAGAAGTAGCTATGATTAAATAAAATTGTCTGCAAGCAATGTACAATGTATATGCTGCCAGTGTATGTTTTTGGTGGCCTGTTAAAAGCCAAATGTTTGTCCCTCTCTTCTGCCTTTGATGTCACAGCTCAGAATAGTGGCCAGTGAGAGGCTTGGAGACTCTACATGTTTCTGTAGTGCCATCAGATTTTTCCCCCAAAACTAATCTTTAAACTTTTACTATTTGTGTTTGCGTGCTGTTTTTTTTACATTTATCTGAAGGAGTAAAAATGTTGTGTTACAGTTCACATTTGCTTCAGTACAAGAGAAAATATTAGTATTTAGAAAAGGTTAGAAGATGCTAATTGTGAGCTTTGCTAATGTGTTTTTTTCATGAGGAATTGTAGTGCTGCTGATATCTGTGTGGTATGTGGAGATGTATTGATCAGTACTGCAGCTGTCAGTGTCAGTTACCTGCAGGTGAAGCACTAATGCTGCTGTTTAAAAATGTCTATGTTGCACAGTCCAGCCTCTGTCAGAAATAGCTCCACAGGGTCATAGAGAAGCACAGAGACCATTCAGATCTGTCATGCATAGTGAGATACACACAGAAAGCTCACACCATTGGACGTCCAATACACACCGGCCAATCAAAATACATCTTTCTGGTTATAAGTCATAACCTGTTTACTTGCAGCTGTATTCAATCCTAATGTAAAAAAATACACCTCAGTATACTTATATCATTTTTTATAAGTATTCAGAAAATCAGGGAGTAGAGGGGTAACTAAGTATAAAGTTCAACAGTAACTAACAAGATTAAGTAAGGTTTAATATAGTTTTTCAAATAAATGCAGATATCATAGCCAGTTTTGTTAGCTAGAACAGATAGCAGCGCTGCATGGCAGATTAATTTGGTGAGTGAACAGAGGAAAATATCAGACAGCCAAGATCCGCTATGCTGTAGACTCAGAGTGATCAATTTACACCAGGCCAGGAATAAAAGATGACATGCACTGGCTCATGGTCACTAACTTGCAGTTTGCTGGGTCAGCACAGCTACACACACACACACACACACCCTTTGTATCACAATGCCACTCTTCTGTTGTAATCCTGTTCTTTATAAACTCACACGGATTGAAACACAGAGTGATACTTACACAGATTTGATCTTTCAAAAGGTCAGTGCTGGGTGAATGTTAGATAAGTGTTTTTGTGTTCTAGTTTATGGAGAATGAATAGGTTATGAAGAACAAATACATCCACATACTCACATATATTGTACCTTATCCATCTCAGAACTTAAAGTACCCTAAAATAAATTTCTGATGGAAATATTGTAGTTATTACACCAGGTAAAATGAAGTGCATCAGGCAACCTCGGTTTTTACTGAATACTGAATATCAGGCAACCCAGGATTTGTACTGAAATGAATATGAATAACTTTTGAAGTAAAGAAGAGAATACATTTTAATTTGAATAGTTATTATGTAGCAGCACTCCAGTGCATTTTGCAGCTAATGTTAAATGTTTTCAGGTCTTTTTGTGAGTAAGTTTAGCAGATGGTGTGACTGAATGACTAACTGTCATTCAGAACAGCATCATGAGAAAAACTGAATACTGAATTACTGAATACTTAACACTAAACACTGACCTAATTTTATATTATTGATTTCTGTATTCATGTTTTAACCTTTCAGATAAAACTGTACATAAATGTAATGGTGTTTGAACACCCTAAATCTAATTCTGCAACATACCAAACAGGTCAAAACGCATTAGGCCAAACACCAAAGCCACAAAACTGTTTAGTGTAATAAATCATTATCTGGTTTCACTGCAAGACTGTATTAAGCTGCTTCTACACCACAAAGCTGCCTGTCTCTTTTCTGCTACAAAAAAAAAAACCCACACACATCAGACACAATCGCCACCAGGTCACTATATAGTGACAGCCAACAGGAATTATTTTTTATTCAGGAATTTATTTTTTACACAAAAATGCAATAAGTTTTTATAGTAAACAATTTTTACTTACAATAATTTTGGATTTTGTATACCAATTGTATAGTTAGTATATCTCCAGCGAGTTTATTATTGTTAACCTTTTGGGTTTAAGTCTGTTAAACAGACTTAAACCCAATGTGCTTGTTTTTTCAACTGCAGACTAATTGGTTCTTTTTCTGTGAGGAACATATAAATAAACATCTTTTCGACAAGGGCACATTGTGTACCCCACCAAACAAACACAGCTTTTATATTTCACAGTGAATTAACTGAGGTAAATGACAGATATCAAATGTTCTGTCTATGTTGTCTGTAATAAAGTGAACCTCTGTACATGAATGTTTATGGTATTGATTAAAAAAAGAATAATGCTGCTGGTCCACTAAACCCACTAATGTTGTTAAAGGCCAGCAGTGAAAAAAACTAAATAAAAAAATGTATTTGAGGCTGTAAAAACTAAACTAACACTATAAAAGAACTACAATAAAAAAAATAGCAACAATATAATGACATGAAACCCTGTTTTATCTCCCAGTTGTGACTTTATATTGAGTGTTATATTACAACCCCCCCCCCCCCACCCTCAACTACAGACAGCAGGCATGTAAACAGCATGCATGACAGTTCCATCTTGTAAGTGATATATAAGGTACCAGATTTTTACATTTGATGACATCACAGCAAGCGGTTACAGCACAGTTGTTTCCTTAAAATGTTCATAGCAAATTCATAGCATTTTTATTATTGACAGATACTGCAGTATGCTGTTATGGATTTGACTGAATACCTTTTATATTTTTGTAGTAAATGACTACTTTTCATAAAACATATTTACATACCCAAAAACTAACTGATAAAAAAACAAAATACAAAAAATGAAGATAGTTTACTAGTTTTCCAACACAGTAACAGCGGAACACTACTAAACTCACATGATGCTTTTCTAAAGATAATGAACCTTCCTGACAACTTTTTAGATATATTTTTAGCTGAAACAGGGCCCCCACAGTGCCCACCCACACTGACAGACATGTTATATGCTCTGGACAGCTTGGCTGAATAGCTTAACAACCTGAGAAACACAATCATCCAACCGCAAGTCCACAATGTGGAGGCAGAAATGTTACATCATTGGTGAATCCCTGATTTACCACACCTACATGTTTCACAGCGCTGCACAAAATACTCCTGTCATTTTACAGCAAAGAGATTCATCAACATTACATAACAAAACTTCTGAACAAGGTCAATCTTGTTTGGGGGAGAAAAACGTCAAATTCCTAAAGAACTTTCTGTGTAACAAACCTTTAGTAATGTTGAGCAGTTACACTGCATTACATATTTTATATACCTATGACATCCTAATTGTTTTTAACTAGTAAAAACTGACAGAATAATTCAGGTATAATGAATAAAACAAGAAAATCTGTGTAACTTAAAAGCAAAGTGCATCATCCTACATTTGCAGTCTCACAGTCAATGTAACTTATATTGTTTGTGTTAAATTACTGGCTTATCACAATCCCACAATGCTTTGTGCTTCAACCGCAGCCTATATTGTAACATTCGCTCTCAGGTAAGGAACTCAGGTACAAAAGTCTGTCTGAAATCTGAAAAGACATCCCAATAGACTTGTGGCTAAATTACATCAGAAAGCCACCCACATACTGTAGAACAGTAAGATCATGTAACTTTATCAAACAAACATGTTTTCATTTAGAAATTATTTGAAGAATTAAAGTTTAAATATAGACAAAAAACAAGCAATATTCTGGCAAATATGTCTCTTTTTTTGTTGCGGATATTTATTGACAAAAAACACCACAGTAGAACAATGTGCCTGTATCGTACTCAAATAAACAAACTGTACCTTATTAAATAAAATGTAATTTAATGCTGGAAATGTAATCTGAACTGCTGAAGCGACACTCTAGTTTCAATTTCGACTGCAAAAACGCAAAGCCTGTCAAAATTGGCACACTCTGCACGAATTTCACATCTCACACACTCACCACAAACTGATTTTATATCAAACTTATCACAGATTAACTCTAAACAAACCCTACCAGCTAAAAGTAAACTTTACATTTTAAGAATTAAACATTTTTATGCTAATTTTTTCCTTTAAAGGTTCCACACACATCACACAGGAAGTACCTTCAGAGATGGGGCAGGTGAGCACTTGGGTGCTATATGAGCTGAGAGGGGCCACTCTGGCCGAGTGTTTCTTCATTCTCTCCTCCTTTTGGGGGGTCCTGAATTTAGGAAGTGTGTGTGTGAGCAGCACAGCTCAACTCATCCAACAAACCCACTTCATTCTTACGCGCATCTCTGCCATCACCCCCACAGCTCCTGTTTCATTCTTCTTGATATCTTCTGATCTCTGGCTTTAATGTCTCTTCTTCTGACAAGTAACTTACTTTTGTCTTCCTCTCTCTTTCTCTCTCTCTTTCTCTCTCTCTCTCTTGCTCTCTCACACACTTACTCCTGGAGAGGCACATGTAATCATAGAGTCGTGCAGTTGTGGCTGAACAGTAGATGTTGCACTGTCATGCTGGTATCCTGCGTCTCCTAGGGAGACTGAGATTCAAGTGTGTGCGGAATGCAATCATCCCCTTCATCTCTCTCTTTCTCTCTCTCTCTCTCTCTTTCTCTCTCTCTCTCTCTCTCTGTCCCCGCCTCTCATTTGCTATGAGT
Organism: Yasuhikotakia modesta; assembly: GCA_036877545.1. Taxonomy (NCBI): domain Eukaryota; kingdom Metazoa; phylum Chordata; class Actinopteri; order Cypriniformes; family Botiidae; genus Yasuhikotakia; species Yasuhikotakia modesta. Next base: position 19,963 of record JBAJNP010001749.1, read on the forward strand.
ATCCTTTGCTGTGTTTGGAAGGTAACCAAGCAGCTCAGGCTAATTATGCTGCATTGGCCCCTTTCCCCTTTGTCTCTCTCTCTTCCTCATCTCTTTTTCCTTTTGCCTTTTTGCCAGTCAATTCCATCCTTTTTCCACCCACATCTACTTCCTTGCCACCTCCAGTTGCTTGATTGTGTGACGGTGATATGAGTGATCCAGTAGATCTAAGTGTAAAAAACTATCCTTTCTGTTTCTATTTTTTCCTTCTGTCTCTGCTTGTCCAATCAGGGTCTCTTCTTCCCTCATCAGCACTTGTGCTCCACCTGAAAGCCCTTCACTGCCCGCTTTAGCAGAGGTCTTGTCTTGCTATCTGAGTCTCTGTAGTGTTATGCTAATTAAACTGAGCACATAGCCCTGTGGGACTCCAAAAACAAGTCTCAAGAAATCCAGACTGTTCCTGGATCAAACAATCTAATGTCGTCTCCCAACCACCTGAGTCCAAAATGTTGTGCAAAGTCATAAGATGGATGTCTGAGATTTTTAAAATCAGGTTGCTTATGTCACAAAATGTATTTTCAATATTTTCATGTTATTATTAATCTTTATGGTTTTTTTGTGGAATGCAAAATGAGAAATATTGATGAACAGTCATGCTGCACTGTTCCATACAGCAAGTGAAGCAGCATACTTACAAAAGTTGTTTAGGCTATTTACAATGAATTTTTTATCTAAAAAATTAGAAGTTTGCTAAACAAATCTTCATGAAAATGGAATGATTTATGACCTTTTAAAGTTGTTACATTAAAGGAGATTAACTAAAAGTCTAATACTAGCTAAAGTCTTCACAGGGCAGAACATTCTGTATCAAATACTGAGATCCATTACATGCTGCTCCTCTTTGTGGTTTTCATGGCCTTGCATTTAATACATCTCAATGATGTTTGTTCCAGTTGCCTCACCACACACTTAATTACATATAAACACACACACACACACACACACACACTATAACATCTGCGACATCATCTAGTGTCTTACTACAAAGCCTCACAAAATAAAGCTTTCTCTCTTTTTCATTCATGTTGTCTTTACTTAACACCACATACACAAACACACACTTATAATAGACTGGAGTATACTGCATTCTCCTGAACTCGAGGCTTGTTTGCCTAGCCAGATCTCATTATACTGGCAAATTCACCTTTGCTTTTGAGAAAGAGTCAGATTGCTGGGACGGGTTTGGAGTCGTGTCATCTGAAGGCAGTTCTGACCGTACTGTGCCAAGAAAATGTACCTCACTTGAGTTTCAGCAAGCTCTCTTTATCCCTGCTGGAACACACACACAGACACTTCCACCCACACAAAGTGCCACTATTTACTGAAGTGAGCGTTTGGTTTCTCACTATTACATTCACAATACTGCTGCAGTGTGTGACTCAGTAATTGGCCACTTTATTTATACTCAGAACAGGTAGGTACAGTTTGGTCAGATCAAACAGGGCTGAACACACGCTTCTATTACTTACAAATAGATTAGACACTGTTTCCTTTGACAGGAAAACACTGGTTTGAGAGTTGAGTGTATTGCAGCCCCACACAGTACAGCAGCCCCAAAACAAAAGAATGGGACACAATCCACAATTAAAATGCATTAATTTTATTGCAGTAAATAATTGCAATTATTGCAGTAAACAAATTGATGAATCAATTTTCTTGAGCCATGTTTGCGATTTTTTTTATCCTTTAAATTACTGGTCTCAGGGTAACTGTTAGTGATTGTGAGTCTCATGAAAGACAGCAGCTATAGTACAATCTCACATTACCCATACTTGATGAATCTGGTAGCAAGTCTACATTTTATGATGCCAAAAGGTAAATTAAGCCACAACCCTTGTAATTATTTCATTTTTTCCCCTCCTGCTGATGAATTAATAATAGAATGCAGTTTATGAACTATTTAAATCCAGTCAGCTATAAAAAGCATTCACTCTCCATGCCCAATGCTCAGACCGTTCTATATGTAAAACAAATAGCATGCACATATTCAGGGTGGTCTCACATTTTCAACCCCTCTTTCTCAAACAGACACCTGCCATTTGAAATGGCTGTTGTTTTGTTCCAACGCCCCGCCCCCTCTCCTCGTGCGTCCTGCCATAGCAACGCCTGGCCCTTCTGTTCCACCTTCGACACCGCCACTGCGGCCCATTCAGCACCTTTGTCATTCAGATCAGTGCCATGATCCACTACCATTGTGCGCAGACCTGCTGCGTCCTTTATGTACGTCTATTAGCGGAGATGGAAACAGAGCACCCACACGCCACAAGTGCCACATGTACTTCATATGCACTTCTTCAAAACCTCATAAACCCCAGCAAGAGAGGAGGAGCTGCGTGACTAGCATGAAGATAAACTTTAGCGCTACAGGTGTATTTGCGATACTAGAGGTCAGTCATTTGGAAGGCACCTGGTCCTCCTATTTATAAAAGAACAACTGGACTGACTTCATAGTTTCAGTGTTCACACTGTCAACACTGTCATGATGTGGAATGCACTGTTGCACAACAACTCAAGTTTTTATTGGTTAGCTTCATCCGGTACTGAGGCATACAATAACTGCACCATAATACAGAGAAAACACTTATTTCGCCATTGATGACTTTTCAAAAGTAGCACACAAACGGATTATCAAATGTTTTGCCAATGTGGCCAATAAGAGGTTTTCAGTCTGTTGTCTTTGACGTCACAGCTTAAGATAATGAACAGTGAAGGCCATTAATGTTCTTGTGCTGCTATGAGCAAATCATTGTCATCACATTAGGTGTTCATTTATATGAAACCCCACAGACATTAGTCACACAGCTTTTATAGCTTTAGTGTAGGCTCACTTTCATCAGTGCAGAGAACCAAATGCCAACATGTAGAAGCCAGGCACGGCAGATAAGCAACTGCCATTGGGGTAATGGAAACAGTTACGGATTACTTTAGGTGTATACACTTTCTGGTAAAATGAGAAGGGTGACATCTTGTGGCCATGCAGAGCGACTGTATCAGGCAGTAATTGTGCCAAAACACCAGATGGGGGCAGCATAGCAGTGCGCATTGTACCCATGGCCGATTGCCAGATGTATATTTATGCTGGTTTTGCAAAATATCTGACCTATCTGATCTGAGATTTACAACAGCCCATAACACTAATTTTAAAGATCTGTGAGTTAAGTTTAAAACAGTGTTTACCATGAAGATAAAATGATGTGGTATAAATAGCAAGTCTTTCAGTTTTTCCTAAAAGCCTTTCAAAGCATTTTTCAAATCATCATTAATGCTGTTGTAACATGTCTAATAAAGTCAACAAGTGTAAGAACTTTTAAAATAAGTGTGACAAAATCTAAAATATTTAAAGGCTGTTTCCACATAGCATGCAGTTAATGTAATATGACATTTAATATCATCTGCTTAAATGCAGTCAGAACATTACTTATTTGGGTCAATGATTCATGGCTAACAGCTTGTGTCAAATGTCTATTCTTAAGTCGTTGATGCTTCCTTGTGAGGCCACAGTTGAAGGTGCCTGTCTGGCTAAGTAGATGAGAACAGTCCCATTAGGCCGGTTGTTAAAAATAGCTCTCAAGGCGAGGTGGTCTGTGGAGAATTAGGAGGGTGGGGGGGTGGATAGTATATGCGTAGTATGTGCTGCAATCAGAGCACCACTGCAGATATGTCTACATCAGGTTATACTGAGGCAGACATCTCTATAGCAGCCTAATGCTTCTACCTCAGTGATATTAGCAGGTTATTTCTGACACACATTCTAATGGATACAAATATTTTGTTCTTATTCAGCTCGACTTAAAGGGTGTTTCAGCAAATCAGCAAGACTTCCAAACAGTTCCAAAAAACAACCAAAGCACTAGAATTAGAAGATCATAAGAAGTTAAAGACTGCAATGGTTATTTCAGCCAGACTGATCAGATGCAGTTACACCCCACTGGTATCATCAGGGCTGGTTAAGGGGTGCTGGGAAACCGTGGGACTCATTCATTCAAATTACACTGCGCAGCTTTCATAATACACTCCTACTGCACATCTTAATACAATCACTTACTTTATTCACTTTACTTTTATAAAAATCTTTCTTATTCTTACTGTAAACAATTCATCAGTTGATATCAAAGAATACATAAAGATGCATGCCAAAATTTTCATCCTTTTCACCTGCAAAAAATAATGTTACCAATTGTAGCTGTTTTTTGTACTGTTGTAAGTAATGCATTAATTAATGCAACAATGCAAGATTCCAAAATATTGCCTATAGTTAATGCAAAACTTTATAGTAGCTTGCAATTATGTTTTCAGAAAGAAACATTACTAATGATAGCGGTAGCACTTAGTGTAGAGGGTTGCTCCTGAAAAATGTAATAATTAAACAATTATTACAAAGTTATGGGAAATGCAAGCCCAGAAAATGCAAGTACTGATTACAAAATGTATACATAGAATTCATTGTAAGTCACTTTGGATAAAAGCATCGGCCAAATGAATAAATGTGAACTAAAAAACATGTCAGGTACATTTTTAATGTAAAACTGTCCAACAGAGATTGTGTTCATAACTTGTCTGCAAATCAGCCTGAATAAAAGTTTAAAGCAATGGGAAAAATAAGCAATGAGTCTTTGATGTGAGTTGTTTTAATGTATGTTGGATTAAATATACAGGAGAAAAATATTACAGAATTGCTTCTTAATAATCTAAAGTAAATGGTGTTTTTATATGTGCTTAATCCAGTCATGCATTAAATCCAGCATCAAACAGAACCTCTATATTCCTATGTCCAAATTCCCACTAAAAGTGTCACCAGAAGGATTTTTCAGGTGGGAAGTGGGTCAAAATCTTGTTTATTTTTCCGGTTAAAAGTCTTGGTTCACTTAAAAGTAAATCAAACAATTATAGTAAAATGTTTTGAGGTGAATGGAATAATTTTAATTATGACAATAGCATGACAACATGAAACATTTGCAAGAAGTGTTAACTTCTTAGCCTTTTCTGTTACCTTAGATATAAAATACAAAATAAAGGTTTATTGCATGAATTATCTAAGCAAATGTCTGTCTCCACATCCAGTCTATAATTTTTTTCAAGCATCATTTCTGCACTTAACAAAGTGTCAATAACAAAATGTGCAGGCAGAGGTATATTTCTTGGTATATGTGGTGATTATAGCTAATAGTACTTTCACATTGTTCTCCCTGCCTGTCTGAATCTGACACTTTAATTCTCTACTCTAAGTGCTGACTCAGGTCTTAAGACAGTGATAAGCATAGCTCACTTTGCAAACTGGTCACTGTGACACCTTCCCATAAAAACTACAATTTATCCGAGAAAATAGCTTTTCTTTGTTTTAGAGAGATTTTAAAGTGTAACGTAAGGTGCAAGTAAATTTGATTCATGATTATTATAGCGAAAAAAGGCTCTTGTAAAAAACTTTTCTTAAAATAATTTAGAGAATTACTTGATAAAAAGCTATTTCACTATTTTACTGTTTCGCTGTTTTACTATGTTTTTGTCCCAGAAGGTCTCAGGATTTCTCCACAAAACATTTCAGACTCTTCCCCTGTCAGAATGTCGTTTTTTCTCTGGATTTAATTGACATCTCTGGCACAGAAACATCTCTGATACACTTACACCACACAACGAGTATGAAAAACAAGTGCAGTGCACAGTTAACATAACCATCTACAGTCCTTAGGGACACATAGAGAAACCACATACACGCACAAACACACACACACACACACACACACACACACACACACACTGATATTCATTAGACTTAATTCATGTACTTACATACTGCACCAGTGTAAAAACTGCACACCAGAGACTCAGACCAGACCTCTGTGGCTCACACATGCAGGATTGTAGTTTAGTGCTGTGTGTGTGTGTGTGTGTGTGTGTGTGTGTGTGTGTGTGTGTGTGTGTGTGTGTGTAAACAGACTGCAGTTGTCGTCATTCAAAAAACGCATTTGAATTCTGCATGCCAACCAAAGCAGAACCTGAAATCATTCCTGTGCCAAGACTCAGAGCTATAATTAGGATCATCTAGGATCATAATCGATTCCATCGAGTTCCATTGTTTTGTAAACAAATATGTTTCGCTCATTTGTAAACAAATCTGTTTGTTTATAAAAATATAAGCCACTTGCAGAACAATAATGATATTATTACAATTAATTTGCCCACAAACATTAATATAGAAACATTTAAACATTTTAAAAATTGTGCTATAATACACGTTTATTATATATAATACACTACTATTTATCATATTTTTCATTATTTTACTATGTTATTCTATTAAGAATTATTTACTTTGTGCTGTAACAGAAAGTTCTGTAAAACTCAGTATCCATGTGGTAAACAGATTTATTAAGTGAGCTAAAGTTACATAATGCAAACACAATAAACTGCACAGAAGCAAACAAACAAAGCTTGTGTCTGTTCTATATTCCCACCCCAGTATTCACAGATTCATTATTCAAGGCCACTACAGAGATCTGATCTGTGCACATATGTTCATGCCTGCATGACATTACTGGTGTTGTTTCAGTCGTGCATTTATAAACACTTACTTCTATGACTGGAGTATCCGGGGTTATAACCGTAATAGCCAGTGATTCGTAAAATCCGGTCCTCAATGTCATGCAGCCCGTTGGCCGTCACTTGGGGCGCATCCCAGCGGTTGTTCACCTGCGGAGACGCCTTGCCCGTTAGGTGCGTGTTATTGCCCGGTAGGTGCTCCAGGCGAAAGGAAGGCTGCTCTCCCAAATCATGGATCTCCGCGCTGCTCATATTACCTCAAAACGGCAAAACGGCAGCTTTCAGGTCACAAACGATAAGCATACGAGACACGCTGGAGAGAGCATCACCCGACTCAAATTCCAGCACACGCTGCTTTGAGGAGTCGCGCAGGGTTGTGAAACTTACCCAGCGTCCTGCAAGCAAAAGACGGCAGGGGGCATCACGCTGCTCCGAGCAGATGGCAGCAAGCTTCGGCAAGTCTGATCACTATAAAGAATCGGTTCCTTCGGACGGTTTAAACGAACTGGTTAAAACCGATTATTTGCAGTCACTGTTCCCCTTTAAAATGTTTTTGCAACCATTATACGTTTATTTTTGTCCTCAAACGTAGTTTTAACGAAAGTATGTTTTTATAGGTTATAGAAACCGAGTCAAATGTTTGATTGTTTGCGGTACCGATATTAAAACTCTTAATACGCGTCATTAAAAGACTCGAATCAAATAAACGAGTCGTCTGCATTCAGACAGGCACAGATTCAGCGGTGCAGTGGACGCAGTGGACGCAGTGGAGTGCCGTCGCTATTACAAAAGAGGAACCTGGTAGACTCACAGCACGGATATATAACCAGAGTATTTCTCCCAAGACACCGCAGATATACAGACCTGTCATGATTTCATACTTAAATCAAACTAGTGTGCATGAGGCACAAATAGTAATAAGGTTGTGGTATGTCTGAGAAAGTAGAAACTAGTTAACCAAAACAAAATTAATTGAAAGTTTCCCCAACTAAATTTATATTAAGTATTTTTAATTGTTGATTCAAATGTGACCAAAATAATAATGGCTATGGATTTTTCTATACATGCATATTATCCACCTCTCTTTAGGAACAAAACAATTTTTGTTACAGCACCATAGCAAATACCCAGAGCAACTACCAAAGCACCATAATGTGCATCCGAATGCAAGTTTGAAATTGCTGGTCTGTGCCTGGAGCCGCTCCATTCAAACCCGATGGTTCTTGCACAGAATGTCTAGAAAAAGTGCTGAGGTTCAGGTAAAACCTAGTCCAATATTTCAAGCCAAATCTATTTCAATGACTCCTCTATGGCTCTACATCAAGTCCTTAGTACTTTGTGTGAAATTGATCCTCGGCACATGAAGGAAAATTTTCCCACGGTCCAATCGCATTTTCTCAGAGAGTGGGACACCTGCTGAGTTTCATATGTGGCCCAGTTACAGTGCCAGACTCTATAAGCTTCCTGTCCTTCACACTGTTGCTAAACCAATCTGCTTTTCACATTGTTTTGTTCTCTTTCCAACCTCCTGCTATACTATCTCTGACTTCATACCATTTTTCACACTTGTTATGTTTTTTTGCTGGCCAGCAAGACAACATGTGACACTAAAACCTGGAACTTTCCTTAACAGATCAGATCCTTTGCAAATATTCAAAAAGCATCCAATACACTACTTGTTTAACGTTTAAATGTTTAACTTTAAATGTTAAAAGGCCCTATACTATTCTCAATGTATGTGAAGACAACAACAAATAAAAAATGTTTTATTAAATAAGGTTTATTTCCCTTTATACAAATGAAAACATTGCTACTTCGTTATATCAAAGTTGTCTGAGCGTTCCGCCCATTGCGACACAGCAACACTGGCTCAACCAATAGTGTGTTACATTCCGTTCAGCCAAATAATGCAAGAAATGATGGTGTTTCCATTTACGGCCATTAAACAGCAATAATTCTGACAAAATTGCAGACAAGCGACAAAATRAAAGAGACAAGAGGGGAATAGTGCACCTACACACATTCAGAACCACTGTCTCAAACCTCCATGAAACAGTTACAAGAACTGGAGATGACTTCTAATTTGCATAAATCTGAATTTTCATCTTTTTCTCAACAGAATCATGGTTCTGTTTACGCAGAGGTCTTGCAGAAATCTGAATGTTGGCAGCGTTTCACGATTACTGGTTCTCTGTGTCTTATTCAAGATTCTACTGTTTACATTTTTTTCTTAAATGTCAACAAATTATTTTGCCGTGGGGCTCAAATGCTCAGTTACAAAAACATCTCTGAGGTAGTGAACTGCATGTAGATCACACAAGGACTGTATGCTTTCATTTTATGCCACATTCGGGGTACAGCAGTCATTGATCTCATTGAATTCATTGATCTGTGTTTCCTATGAATGTTGATATAGTTAGCATCATACACAACCAGTTAAACTTTACCATGCAAAATAGCAGATATTTTTACCAGCACCCAGACTATTTTTGGAGGCCTTTAAAAGCTTTAAATTGTTTAATGTCACAGCCTCTTACTGGCAGGATGGTTGCTGAAAAGCATGAAAATCTTTCATTTTGCAATCCCAATTGGTATGGCTAGCGTGGAAACAACACATTTCACTCTCATTTTTACTGACTTTTGATTCTGTCACTCATTCTCAGCTTTACAGATAAATCTTAGTCAGTATTCACACCATGTGGCTGCTCTTTCATTCATGCCTCAGAGAGCATTGGTTTAAAGTGACAGTGTTTAATCAGAGATAGTGGTTTTGCCGTCACTCTGTCTGTGCTGTAAGAGTCCTGTCACCCAGACTGCTTCAGTGAGGAGGTCTTCAGCATGATAATAAGGGTTTGGACCCAGCCGACTGTCCTCTTCAGTGTCCTTAGATTCTGTGCTCAAAGTAATGACACAGCCTGGTCAATAATTCACTGACCGGCTAATGGCCTGTCAACATACGGCTGTACATTTTATTGTACATTTTAAAAATGAAATGAGGTTAGCTGTTCTTTCTCTCTAGCTGTATTTTACTGGCATCACGTATTAGTTATTTATTGTCATTTGCTCACTTAAGGAGAGCACTGAGAAAAACTCATAATCCAAAACAGAGCAGACAGACTCTATATAATTGCCTGGAGCCTGAGATGTCTGTCTGGCTACCACAGGAAGGTTGGGCTGTTAATGGGAGAGAGACTGTTGTAATGAGATTCTGGTCATTGAGTGACATTACATTGATAACAGTTTGATTGGCAAGACAGTCATTACGGAGGGTAATTATAAAAGGTAGCAATTAAGTGTTATTCTGTTGTTTTTCCTCTCTGTCTTTATTGTCAGACCGTCGGCTGTTAAGTTAATAGCCTTGCATTGCAATGGTGTTAGTGGTGCCCCAGACAAGCATCACTGTGGTCACACACATACCACAGCTAAAATCAGATTTCAGTTCACTTTTAAATGCTTAATCCGGTTCTGTATACACACACACAACACGCACACACAAACACACACACACACACAGTTTAGTCATTTATAGGACAAGGAAGCAAAACAAGTAGGAGACAATTTGCACAAATTAATGCAAAACAACTAATGCAATTTTAGAACGTGGCATAATTTTGCCTCATACATTTTGGAAAAGCTTTTGTAGAGGGAACAACCTTATCATGCCTTAAAATGCTGTCTTGTTAGAAAGCTTAGCTTGCTAGGTTTTGGAACAGAGCCAAATTATGTGCTGCTAAATTAAATGTAACACAATATATGCTTATAATTTGAAATGTCAGAGCAGTTTTTTTAATTTGCATGTAATGTAGAAACATTAAGCTGAGACAAATAGGTCTATTATAACAGAACAGAGGCACTCAGAAAGTAAAACAAATGGGATTTTACAAAGTGCTTAGCTTAAAAAATTATTATTTAAATTACCAACAGAAAAAACCCAGAAAGCCACATAAAATAAATGGATAAGTGGGAAAATGGTTAATGGGCTATTGAAAAAGACAATGAAAAAATTATAAAGCTTATAGGTCAAAACAGTTTAAAGAATGAAGCAGAAGATTGTTTCAGATAGCAAGACAAAAATGTCACGAAAAAAGTTATGCTTTTAGAATACAACAATTTCTATTGGTTCCAGGAACCAATCACATGATCTTTAGTCAGGTGTCACATGGTAAATGAGGCAGGTAGCTGTTACGCCTCTATGTTTAGAAAACTCAGGGTCATTTGATTGAATAATCAATGTTTTCAGGTAAATGAATCAGGCAGATCTTTCAGCTTGACCTCGGAGGACTATTGTAGAAAACCTACATATTTAAATGATTCACTTAATGACATAGTGACTTCATAGTTCTCTTCATAACCTTTAAATGTTTCATATACAAATGTATGCACTGTATAGATAACATAGTGTGTATGTCTATTACACCACAATTATCGACTATAAGGTTTTGAGATACAACCGTCATACAGTCTGGCTATCACACGTTTCATGCACAGGGACACTTGAAGGACAGCAGTAACCTGAAGTCTCTTCCCTGTTCCTCAGGGCTGATGGGTCACCTTTGTGATCAGTGTCTTGAGCAGCCATCTCCATCTGGAATAAACATTCCATGTGTGCTAAAGATAACTGTGGTATTCAGATATCACAGAGACAAACAACAGGTTTCAGGTGGATATTTTACTTTATTTATTACTGATTCTTTCTAAGACACTTGTTTTTCTTTTTATTAGACTTCTGACTTGTTTGGCTGACAAGAAACAATCGCATTGCTATTGAAGCAGGAGCTTCAGGCTTTTTCAAGGGACACAAACATCACCAAGACTTTGGTTCTGGTTTTTGAGTTTGGCCAGAGAGCAAACACCTCAGTATCGACTCAGTATCCAGAATACCCTAGCAACAGCAATCCTAGGACACACCCACAACACTGTAGCATTGTGGTGGTGACGTATACACAGGCAAATACCAATGACAGTGTCTTTAGAAATGGAAAATGTAGCTCTTCAACCAGCAAAGGGCAGGTATAAAACAAACTGATGAATATTTAATGTGACTACCTAAACACACAGTTCCTATCTATGTATTGCTATTGTTAAGCACAGCATGGTGTTGTAAAAAGCCACTGCAATAACATCCCAGTGTGCCAGAAAAAACACTTATTTTTAGGATGTATTGATCCACTCAGACAATAGTTATGCATTACTAAACAGGGACAGTGAAGCAATGAATGCCAAGCCTTGATCTGGTGTCTTTATTTGTTCTTATTTTATTGTATATTATTGCATCATCCAATCAATACATGAAGTCCATTTGTTCTTATTAAATTTTATTTTCACTCTAAAATATGTAACATTATAAAATCACAATGGATTGCAAATGTAATTGTTGACTGCAACATATCATTGCACCAAAGTAAACCCATTCCTAACTGAACCTTAGCGATTTAGCGGTTAGCATGTTCTGTGGTTTCTGCTAATTGATGAGGTTTCATTCCTTTGAAATCAGAACACAATTGTCGTCTCAATAAATGATAACACTTCTGTATTAAGGTGTAAATCATCAATGGTCTACACAGCAGTTCATAGCAGATGGATTATCTGTTGGTGTGGTGAAGTATCTGACCTTTCAATGTGCATACATCAGCAAACATGGAGAAGAAAATGTTAGCACTGCTTCAGCGGACATGTGGTTTCCTGTCCTCTATTTCTCACCAATGAGCCAAAGCTTTGGTTTATCTCTTAAGAGCAACTCCTATATACCTATACTGTACTGTAGACTAAGAACAATGTAGAGCTATATATTACACTAGGCTATAAGGCTGTGCTCTAGTAAATCGTTCTTCAGGGATGTCCATTGTTTAGTGTGTTAATATTCCTCATTAATTCTCCTTAGAATAATGTTCAGAACAGGGTTGGGCAGAATATATTCACAGGATATAAGGGAAAGCAAATATCCAGTAAAAACTAACCACCACATTCACCACACTTTGTGCAGCAGGCAATTATTACATTTATGATAATGGTTGTAAAGATATTAAGGCACCAGCAGTCTGATTTAAAAGGCTTGCAATGACTTCAAGATGTTTTGATTATATGGAGGTCACTGAAAACAATCTTTGTTATGTCAAACTCACAAGATAATGAAGTCATCACGGGAAAACATGACATTAAGTTGCGATCACAAACTGTTGTCGACATCACAAGATAATTATGTCCTGAGCTCAAACAAACATAAGAAGTATGTAAAACACACGCCTCTTGGGCTTCTGTATTTAATGGACCGTTGCAGCTCATTATTGTAAATGATGCCAATAATCTCTTTACAGAATTGCAATCACACTCACACAAAACAACTTTCACAGAATTAATATACTGTGAAATTTTCTCATGAATTGAAATGTTTCAGAAAGACTTGTTTATGTGTTGCCCTGCTTGCTGGGGACTCTATAGACTCACTATATGTTATATATGACTGTTTACATTTATGTTTATGCTGTTTGCCCCTCGGTTAGTGCAGAACATGTCTCCCCTCACATGTGATTTCATGCAAGTTTGATCATGCTTTCAAACGGAGGGCAAAATTCTTTGAATTATGTACGTAGAGACAAGTGCTGTGGGAGACGAGTGTTCTGCCTACCCTCTTCATCACAGAGCCCTCATCCTCAAACATTAATCTTTACCTCTCAGGCAGTGAAAGAATGCATTAATTATTTGAATGGATGATGAATGTACAAATTAGTGAGTGAATAAATGACAATCCTAACAGTTTAACTTGAAGAAACTCAATAAGCTTGGAACATAACTGATATGTTGAGAAACATCTCTGTGCTGAGAGGACTAGTTTAGACCAGGTTTTATTTGAGTGCACAGTAAGTTAAGGATGTTTAGAGGATTTCCAGTTCCCAGCATGCTTTGCAGGATGGAGTTTATTTATACAATCATTTAAACTGTACTTGGATGCATAGAGACATGTTCAGTAGGGCTGCAGTTGTATTTATTATTCATTTAATGATTTGTTGAGGGTCCCAACTTGCAACAATATTACTGTGCAAGTATTAAACCTACCTAGATCAGCAGATTGGGAGCAATAGCTTCAATGAACATTATAACAAATGTTTTAAGGTTTAGGGAGCGTCCTTTGCTGATGTGTACTAGTCAGCAATCTGGTGCTACACACTCAACGAAAAAGCAGAGCAAGATTGTTGGAAGAAACAACTGTTATTTACAACCATTTAGGAATTCCCTTTTGGGATTTGTGCGAAAGCCCTTTCCTCAAAATTACAGATTTAGCACATGTTGCTTCGAGTGTCTAAGCACTTCTTCTATAAGCAATATAAATCTTGCAGGTGAAGGAAATAGTTTTTATGGACACCTTTATGTAGCCTTTGGCTCTGTCCTAAACCAAAAACAGCTGACTTACATTCTTACTGTCAGTCAGTGAACAGACAGTATTTGTATGATGATGTGGGTACACCATACCTGAGGGCACCTCAGTTGTTTACATTATTCAGTCATTTCAATGGATTCAATTTTCTTCCCACCATTTCCTCACCTGCACACAAAGGATTGTGGGATTTTACAGGCAGCAAAGAATTTCAGAAATCAAGTACATAATGTAACTTTATAGATATTATGTTCAGACATGCTATGAAATTTTTACAGTTTATAATCAGTTTATTCAATCAGTTCAATCAATCTTTATTATAATTTCAAGTTCCAGTTAAAAAATGAGACAATAAGTAACATTATTGGTCCAATGGATATTAGCTAAAAATAAATGTAGTTTTTGTCCAATCAGGTGATAGAATGAGAACTGTCACCGATTACCACTAAACTTATTTACATTGTGTCAGTTACATTGTTGGCACATACAACAGGAGTTCAGAGCAAGTGTTCTCCTTATGTCATGTTGAAGTACACAGGAAGTTCTAATCTGTTTTAAGGTCATCATAGTGTGTTATATGATCTTGCTATTGGCTCCTGTCTCCTCAGTGTGTGGTTAAACTCACCATTTTTGCAAGTTACGAGGAGTTACAAGACAGGGTAACAAATTTAGAAGCCTCTGGGGTCAATCTGAACACCCCCTGCTTCTCCCACTGCTGAAATGATGGATGAGGGGGCACCAGAAGAAATGATGCCGGGGGTGGAGATAGACAATCCAAAATAAGTAACAGCAAATTGGAATGTTGGAGGGTAACAGATGTGAGGAAATGATGAACTGAGATCTGATTAAAGAGATGATGCCCATGTATTTACAGTCCAAATAAATCAGAAGAGTTTTAAACTGTGTTAGCAAATTGAAATGACATGATGTTTAACAACTACACATTTTATGTGTTAACCCTTTAATAATTAGTGTAACATTTCTGTGTAACATTTGTAAAATTACTTACTAAGCAGAAATTAAAAAGCAACCCTTTTTACTTCCAAAGTGTGACACAATTCTGAGTGAAACAGAATATTCAACTAGAAACAAAATGAAGGACAAATTTGATTTTATGCAAAACTGACTTTACATTAAAAGTGGGCTGTGGAATAAAGCCAGATGTAAAATGTGATTGATTAGCTCAGAAAATTAGATGAATGTAAGGATTCAACTCATTCTTTAAGCATCACAAAGCCAAATTAATTTATCATTATTTCTGTTATGATCATGTGGTCAGCTGTTTTTATGAATGCCTTTAAATTCTTAAAGATTTAAAAAAGTCTTAATACTTACAACAGTAGCTAAAAATGCTATTTGTTGTATTTTGCTTGTTGAATCTAAGTGATAGAAAAGTCATTTTAGAGGTGGAACAAAACATTATCTTTTGTTGAACGATCACCAAGAAAATGGTGCACAACAAGACCAGAAACATGTATTTTAAGAAAAAGTCACAGAATTTAAATTGAGGGAAACAAACTGCATTTTATAAAGTAACTCTTGGGAGATTCTATAATTAACTTTTGACTTTGACAAAAGCACTTTCTTTAGCAAACTTTAGTGACCTTGAATTCCATCTTACTGGAGGAAAGTTGTTCCTTAGTCATCTTTAAATGTTAGGAAATGGACGAGTGTGCGCATACTTCAAGACCACTGCTCATGAGACCATTAGACTGCCGTGAGGCTTGACAGATGTGCTATTTTTATAACTGTAGGACTTCTTTCCTTTTTTAAATTATAGTAAGGCACATTCACAATTATATATCCAATACCCACAATACCTCAGCAATCTTCCTCAGTCAGCACTCAATCCTGCACTGATGCAGAAAATCCTCAAAGGCAATGGTGAAGGCAGCCAGGTAGTATTGAAATGAATTTGAAATGCAGCGAATGACACTGATTCCAAATCCAAACAGATAAAGACATCAAGCCATTGAACTCATTTTCTTCATAGATGTTTGGGGATTATAAATAGCTTTAAATACATATTAAAATAGATTAATATAATAATATATAATAATAATAATAATAATGTAGAATAATATAGATTTTTATATTTTCTTAAAGACAGTGCTGACACTTTGTTATGTTATTGCTATTTGATTACCAAGGGTGTTTGTAATCTTTATTAAGACAAGACTTACATAAACAAACAAAAATAAAATAGGCGAATAATATTGCATTCTAAACCACACCTCTGTTTCAGGTAAACCTTCCATTACACAGCCAGGAGACACATTCATCAGACAATATCAGACAGACCCCAGGTGCTGAGAGCAGAGCAATTCATTCTGTTCTCCTTCCAATCACACGTTACGACAGCTCTCCTGAGAGCTCTGCCATTTTATCAGCCTGTCTGATGGTGAGGCAAATAATGAGTCTGTGCTTCTTTCAATAATATCCACTTCCAGCACTTAGAGGATTAAATTATGAGCAGGATAAGTCAAACACAGAGCTTACTGTTAAGTATTTCCATTAAATGCTCTTCCTCTAATAATGTGTAATGGAACTGAGAACATAAACAAATGTTTTTTTCACAAGCAGCTCCGAAGAATATGTTTTTCCCAATTATAGCATTACCCATTATGATACGTGAAGACATTACAACTATTGACACATTTGTTTCATTGTCATTTTTGAAATCAAAATTGTATAAGACACTTTTTAAAAAAATAAAAGTATTGGTTATTGGGACAGTTAAAAACTGCTGCTTGCTGTTTGAGTGCTGGTGTAATGTGATTGGCTGTTAGAGGGGCGTGATTATGATTGGCTGTGTGTCAATATTGTGTTTTCTATACAAATTTATATAGCAGTTTGAAAGGTCACATTACAGGCACTTGTAAGACACAGTCAATAATAATTGCAACAATAATAACAGCAATTTTGCAGCAACCCTGTGTTTTAAGTAAAGCTGAATTTTTATGTGGTCACTTCTTTATATTCCTCTTTATTGCTTATATGATGTCCCTGGTGTACAAATAATCAATTTAGTCATCCAGTCAGCAGAGTTCTCAGTTGATCCTGCGTTACTGCGGCACACATTGCACCACTGGTGGGCAACTCTGCATTCATACCCTTGGTCATATTATGCCTGTATTATAGTATGGGACAGTATTAATCTACCTATAGGGGTGTTGTTTTTTGGTTTGCAACACTCTTAACAACCCACACCTTATCCCACATGCTAAACAGGATTAAGCTACTGTATACACTTAACCTTATACACTAAACTAATAGGCAGCAAAAAAACTTTGTAGAAAAGCACATTCAAAGTATTATTTGTATATTTTAAGTATATTTTCAAGTATTATTTACTCATCATGCATCTATATTAAGAAGAATGCATATTGCTTCTGTTTTAAATGCAAGAAAATGTCCTGTGTGAATCAGCCCTATAGTTGAAAGCTTGAATCTCACTTTACCTGTTATAGCCAAACTGGATCAATATTTGGTCTTAATGCAAGAATGAATCAAGTTCCAAATCCAACGTCACACAATTAATGGACAGTTTATAGATTTTGAAGTTTTCAGTTTCATGCAGAACGTAAAAAGCATGATACACCAATTCAGGCAATGTCAGGCTATTTCTGAGCATCTGTCTGCCTAGCATTTGCAGTGAACCTCCTAATTTTTTGTCAACCCTGTATAGTCCTACATTTGTATCTAATAAAAAGTAGTTTTCAGAAGTTGTAACATATTGTGCCTTTGAAATGATTGAAATACAGCATGTAATATTGAAAAAATGACTTCTGTTTTGATCTGAATTACATGCATTAAATGTTCTAATAATGAATCTATGACTTGGAATACGAATTTATCAGGTGCACTTGAAGGCAGTGTTTGTATGTCTAGGGTTGGTTGAAGTCTTTGCAGTGTATTTATGTGCAACTCTTTGACTAGATGTCACACTGGAAAAATGAACCCCCTCATATATCAGAAAGCATATTGTTATAAATGTACATTACATTTTGAATATATGCCACTTTTTAACATGTGAAAAGAATATATAAATTTTTTATCAAATTTTAAGTTCAGAGAGTAACATTCATGCATCTAAATCTGACCACATAATATTGTTGTTTAATGCGCATAATCTTTGGCCTACAGTGACTTTTGCTGGAGTCGCTGTATGTGGCTTTTTAATGAAAGCTTCAGGCCACAGGGTTCATAGTTAGTCAGGTTGTATCTGTTACTCACATCTGTCTGAAACAGAAGAATAACTTCTGTTGGGTTCTTTCTTGAAGTTGATCTAACATTTCCAGAGACATGATCTGACATTGTTCCATCTGCTTATAACATTAAATTATCAATCTATCAAATCAACTGTCTGTATTGCCTTTTCATGTTTATATATGTTATTTAAAACAACCTACTCTGTCTTCTGTAGTGACATCTATCCAATTTCACTTGGTGTCTTGTATAATTTATTTGGAAAACACTGTCGTTAATATCTAAAGGATAATGAAAAGCTTACAGTGAGTCTATAGAAACACACGAGGTTTAGAATTCATTGCTCTTCCTGCATTTTATTTTACCACCCCTGAGATAGCAACAGATTTATCCCTGCTGTTAATGTCTTAGGGCTTTATAAATTCCCCTGCCAATCAATGCACCTACTCGGCTCCTGAAGACGAACTGTTTCATCTAATATTGAACCTCTGTCTGTATTCTCCTGGTTTTTTGTTAACCTTTAAATCAATAGTTTTTTCCCTCTGTCTCGTTGTCTTATTTTCCCTTTTGTCGCTAATTGTTTTCTCCCCGCTTTCCTGTGATTTTCTGTTATTTTATTTAAAGGAAGACAACGCTCTTGTTGGATCCCTACGCAATACTCACAAGCTCTTCTCATTGCGTCCCTTATTGATCGGCGCCTCCCACAGGCGATGCATGTCTCAGCGCAATGCGTAGCGCCTCTCAAAGTCGCATCGGGATAATTTAACTCGTTTGTCATTAGCCGGCTGTCGCTTCTCCCTGCGCACCCGAACAGACGTGCTGGGAACAGCGAGGAACAAACCGCTGCAAATTAATTTGCCCCAAAAGCTCGACACGGACACTTATGGACCTTCGTTATTTCCCAACAGGAATCAGATGCAGTAATTGATAATGACAGACGATCAGTCAGTAACTGAGCCTAGGTTTAAGATTTATGATGGTTGGCCATGTTGTACGTATTGCACAACATCTTATAGGTAACAGGAGAAAAATAATGCAAACTAACACTTTTAGTCTATACGAAGCAACTTGCAGTGAACTCAAGGCGTAAAGTTTAATCAATCCTAGGGCTCAAACCCATAACCTTCGCACTTTCAACACAACGTTCTACCACTTGACCTACAGGAACTGCTGCAATAGGCCTTAGGGATGCACAGATCCAACATGTGGATCGAGTCTCTGCCCTGATCTTCAGCTACAGATGGGTGTTGGTCAACCATGAGTGATTCAAATCCAATACTGTGTTAGTCACGCTCACGATGCAGATGTTCCACATCCAACATCTGCAGTAACCCAAAGGTGCCTTTAAAGTAAGTTAAAACAAACACTTTCTGACGAACAGGGTGGTGTGTGAAAGTTTCCCAACATGCATTGCTAAGCTATGCATCACTATTGCTGTAAATCACACATACTGTCTGGTTTTCGTTAAAGCTGCAATCCGTAACATTTGTCTCTCTATCGCCATCTCTGTTTGAAACATAGAGGTGCAAGTTACTGTCCGTACTTTAATTTACATATTTTATGTAAAAGTCAAACTGACATCTGCTGCAGGATCTGACCTGGCTGGTCAAACTATGAATCATTATTATAAACGTAGTGTTAAAAAAATCTGGCTAAAGAAAAGGCTAAGGTAAGGTAAGTTTGAAACACTGACCTCTTTTGTACGTAATAACTATTTCTTGGCATATTTTTAACCAAAAATGTTATGTATTGCAGTTTTAAAATCTTAGTCTTAAGTGTTAAATCATATATTTCAAATAATGGCTTGTTGAGGCAATAGTACTAATATTTTTATAAGCTCTACCACCGTGTAGATTCAGCCAAACAATATCTCAGTACAAGGCTTTCAGTGTTTGTAGCTTGAATGCAGTGTAACTCTCAGTGTATGAAAGCGCATATTTCTTTCCTTTAAATTTAAAATAAGAATATTTTATTTACTACATATTTACTAAATAATTGGTATAACGTTTCCAATAAACAATCAACAACAGGTTGTGCCATTAACATTACTTTGCTGCCCTCCAGTGGATATCACGAGCATGAATTCATCATTTTTCCCTTTATTGGTTTGACATCAACAAAGTAGATACTACGTCAAAAACACATGAGAAATAAGTGATAGTTAGATCATTCTAAACAAAGACAAATGTCTCTAATGTCTCAAAATCTCTAATTTGTTATTCTTTATTAGTGTTCATATTATCTCTTTGGAATTGGTTTTATTTAATAAGAGCTTCTAACAGTGAGTCTAAACAACACAGAATCACATTCGTACATTGCATACAACTAACAACTGGTTTCAAGATAACATGTTTATGGTAGATTCACTTGCCCCAGTAGGTTGTGTTGACTGCGTTTCTGACATTTTGAACCAGATTAAAATGCAGCTGAAGAATAGTTTAGATATAATAGTTTATCTCTCATTGCAGAAGTTCTGCAGTTACTGAGCATGTAGAATTTGGTATGAAATATTCTTCTTACTGGAACTGTGAAGAACTTGCCAAGACTGTAAATTCAGTTGAGTTTAACATTGAATTACAGGATTTTATTTATATTGAACTGAGATATCAAATGGGTTTAAAGGCATTAAATGTTACAGTGGCTGGACAAATATAGATTAATGGATGTTTGCTGCTATCTTTAGCTGGAGTTAAAACAGGCAGCTGTCTACCCTGTGACAAGGTGTAATGTATTTTTCATAACATCCTTGATACTTTAACCGTTTAACACGCTATACTTAAGCAAATTGTTATGGCTGCATTTTACATTGCTCGTAACAATGTCAGGCTACTTACACTCCATTATAATATCATTTTTCATTCCATGTAAAGACACAGATGTCTCTTTCCACGTTGTCTCTTTCCAAAGTCCTCACAGCACAGTTGAGTTACGTAAGATCATTACCCATCTTCACGGCTCTTCCCCACCTGGCGACTGCATGCTGCACTCATCTGTCAGGACCTCAGACCCTGGGGCTCCATAAAACCAGTTGTCGGGTTGAGAAACTCATTTACCAGAATTTCACATCACGGAATCTCACTGCCGTCACACAAACAGATAGATCCATGAAAATGATACACAAACATAACCAAACCCAATAAACAATTTTAGGTTGTAAGAAGGTTTTCGGTTCTTAAACATTTCGGTTAAGTAACAAAAACATTTCATGTTTTTTACGTACAGACAGTGTTGTCAAAAATGATAATTTTCCTATTTTTCTCACATTTTACCCGTTTTCAAGGGTTTGTATTTTCAAGCCAATAAAACACAGTTGTTGTGTAAAACAACAACAAAAAATGCATAAAATGTTTTCACATTGTAGTTGGAATAGGTGTGGTGTACTGTAAATGCCCCTACAGGTACTTTGAATAATCATAAGGTTTTCCCAGATGTTTACAGCCTCATCATAATACACATGTGACCCGAGTGACCCAAAAGAACCAATTCATCACCTTTATTCTACTGAGATAATACTATCATAAAAAACTAATTCAAAGTTAATGTTGACACAATAAACCATCTGTTTGTTTCAAATCACTCAAGTTTGTGCCCTACAGTTATTTAGGCTGCATATCAAGCAATTATTTTTTAAGGATGTGGAATTCTGGCCAACTATGTGTCTCTGAGAGGAATATAGGAATTTTGTAGGAATTTTGTCTTGATTTTAACAGATTGGATGAATGCACCCCACATATTTATATCAAAGGTTGTTCTGCAGGTTGTTGGAACAATATTTATGGGCGAATGATGGGAGTTTTGGGCAGTATCTGCCCATGTTGTTTTAAAAAGGGCAAAAAGGAGTTTTGTTTTATTTAATTCAACAATTAATACTTCAGTCATATTGATATAGTTTTAAAAAGTATTAAAATAATGTAAACATTTGCACATATTGGACAACACCAAATGACACTTGTGGGCCCAGTGGCCAGTATTACAAACCTCTGTGCACAAATCCATCAATATGAACAAACAGAGGATGGTCACATGATTTCCCTTCCAGGAAGAACAGTCGTAATGTCTGGTAAACCTTTAAAATGGACAAACCAATAGTGATGTATCAAAACAAGGGCTGAGGATTCAGTGGTGTGAAGGGTCACTTAGATTAAACAAAAACAGCCCTGGGCTGACAGCAGTCCTGAAGTTTTCATGTTTTAAGAGTAAGAGTGGAAATCATTCACTCAGTATTTGCCAATATTGTTCATTCTTCTCAAGCCTTGTCTTGTTTATGATGAGCAAACATCTGGTTTGGATGAGTGCTTTGAAAACAAGTGAATAGCTACATCTGCGTGGGCATTGCTGAGCGCTGTCTTTATTTCCTTCATTGCTGGTACTGAAAAGGTGAAGCTGTAAAACCAGACTAGAAAAGTTACCTTCTAAGTCAAACAAACACAACCGTGTTGCTCACATTGTGGAAAGACATTGTAACTCTTTATGTTCTGAAGACACTAAATGTTTTCACACTGAAATAAAAATAACATTTTTATATCATTGTGTAATATTGGCCACATAGCAGAAAAACAAGACACCATCACAAAAAAGGAAAAACATTATTTCATTTCAGTCAGTAAACATGGCTTATAGTCCAAGTAGGTCTACAGAAAACCTTGAGTCCCTATAAATGTTTCTGTCTCTTGAGTTTCTTGACCTCATTCAGATGAAAGGTCCTTTTTGACATTTTCAAAATGTGCTCTGCTTTACCAGAAACAAGTTTGCAATTAAACAAATGACCAGCGGCCAATACAGTTTTAAAAACAGCTTTCAAATGCTTATGTTTTAGTCATTGTGGGTGATCAGATAACAATGTAACTAACAGACCTGTTTTGAAAGATACCCCAGTGAAATCATGTGATATTTAAGTGTAGAGAAACGGTAGTATAATTTCACTGTAGCGTCATATTAGTAGTTTAGAAAACTTACTTTACTTGTGTTCATACTTATAATGAAAATGTATTGAGGACAACAGTCAGAAGCACATTCTTGTAGCTCAACTGGTAGGGCATTGCATTAGCAGTGCAAAGGTTGTGGGTTCAATCCCAGGGAATGCAAGTACTGATAAAAATGTATAGCATGAGTTCACTGTAAGTTGCTTTGGATAAAAGTGTCTGCTTAATGTATAAGTTTAAAATCAGACAAAAAATAAACTTTATTGCACCACATCAAGTGAAGTGTTACAGATCTTATGAGCTCCACTGTCTGCACTGCTACTGCCACTTGCTGTGTATTTACATAACTCTCAACTTATCACATTGTCAGTGGTCACACAAAGAATGTTTTCTTTAGTCACACTCTTGTATATATTGAGATCTAGTCACTTTCTGAGTTCTCAGTCTGACAGTCATTTCTGTCAGTATGCATGTTCCTTAACATGTTGGTGAGCGTTTAATCCCTGCATTTTGATATTTGTTTTTTAGTTTGTTGTTTTGTGTGAAATAAGCAAAAGTGTTTAGACCAAATGGTTTATGTAATAAGAACTTGCTTGCTGTTCCTAGTACTTTTTGACGTCACATATGCAGTGCTAAACTCCCCTGAGTAATGTTTTTGACATTTCTCACTGTATATAATTGAGGATTCCCATGGTAACAGTTAGAGACATTTCCCAGCTGTTCACTGTACATCTGCTGATCTGACCATCCTGCAGGCCAAACCAACAGTATGTTTCTCATGAGTCTTCAGTTTAGAGAGTCGACGAATAGCAGCAAAGTTTCTGGAACTAATTCTTCCTTCTCATGCTGTCGATTTCCGGTATCGGTTGACGTCTGCCACACGGACGCAATTTCCCCCCAGGATTGAAGAATCAGGCTAATGGCTGTGAGGACGTAATTGAGTATTGTAATCGCTATGTTCCTTTACGACCAGAAACAAGAAAAGATTTATGCTAGCTGAATAGCTTGTAAAATGAAAGTGTTACAAAAGTATTGAAGGTGGGGAGATGGAGAATCAAGCGACTTTAGCAGCTGGCTGAGTGGGGGAGAGAGTTAAAGGAGAGCGACAATGTACAAACATCAACATTCTTGTTAAGGAGGCATTTCCTTTAGTGCCTGCATACATGCCGGCTCCACACTGTTTATCCCCCAAAGATAACAGCAAAAGGAAGAGCAAAGTTCCTCCAGCGTGCAGCCAGCACTCCAACGGCAGCCCCATTCGTCACTACTAATGTCTTAAAATGTTTTAGTTGGGTTTAAGGGGCCAATAGAGTGAATTGTGAGCCTGCTGGGGCCTATTGGGTTATCTCTGCCCTGGAAATGCAGGCAGTCACGACACAGTGAGGTCCCAGCACTGTTTGGGCAAGAGCAACAACTGTGGTGAATGTTCATGAGGGGCTGAGAAAAGATGTTGGGGAGACATCATGGCAGGTTCTCTTGGATCGTTCATCTTTGTAGTTGTGGTGTTATGACCAGCTAATCTCCTCAGTTCATACATCATCCTCTTACCCACATCAACAATGTTCTTTGCTTCCAGATATGTGAAGCTCTGGTGGAGCTGAAGACCTGTGCGTGTCATGTGACTGCATGTGAGTGTCAACACCTCAGGCAATTAAGGTTGCAGGTGTTCTGGTGAAATAGGTGGTGATAGCAAGACAGCAAGTCTAAACTACAATCGGGGCTGATGAATTAGCCTGTGACCTTATGTACATTGTGATGACAGCAAACCATATTTATTCTGGTATACTGGTATGTTAGTAGAAAACTAGATGTTAGAGGTGAATGGACGCTGTGACGCTTGAGTGTTGCTATGCAGTCACTAGAGCGTTGCTAGGGTGGTTGCTATGTGTTTTTTTACTAATTCAAATCAAATGAGCCCAATCCTAAATCGCTAATATTCTGGTCCCCTGACATGGCTGGGGTCACTTCAGGATAAATTTAACGGATATTGTCACCTGTTTTGTCCCACCAGGCAACTTTCATAGGCCAAAATAGTACCACAAAAATAATAGCACCTGGATATCATATGGTCATATCATATGAATATCATCTGGATTGACTTATGAACTGAAGTCTGATATTTGCGCTAATGTATATATATATATATATATATATATATATATATTTATATACCAACACAACAATAAACCAATACAAAACATATTCCCTTATTCATACAAAGACATTAAGACATTTAAGATTGTAAACGATAAAGTTTCAGCAGCTTACAAATAATCATTGGCACTGAGTTTTGTGTTTGACGTAAATGTTATGATTTTAGGATTAGTATCAAACACTAAAGCCACTGTTCAACACATACAGTACCAGCCAACTTATCTAAACTTGTGAAATAATTACCTGTATGAATTATTTTAAATGGCTGACTGAACTTCTGATGGTCTAGATATGTGACATTTTTAACAACGCTTTGGTTGTTTTCCACCTAAAAATGAATCTTATCTTTTTGGCTGATCTACAGTTTATAATCTCTACAACAAATGACATTCAGAAGTTTCTCGGAAAACATTAATGTTAAAATCAACCTTTTATTTTGCACAGCTGGGTACATTTGAACATTGCATGTAAACTACAAAGCACCTTCAACACCATTGCTTGTACTCTTTGAATTAATGAGCACATAGATACTGAGGTACTTTGTGTCAATTTCTAAAGGCTTTCTACAGTGTAACAGCTTCCCGTCATCTTTAAAAGCACCCCGATCTCTTCTCTCCAGGCTGGTCTCCTCTGATGGGCCATTCTCTGTCAGCAGCTGGTCTCTTCCCATTATCTCAGAATCTTGCCATTAGTAGAGGAACTTTGCCATTTAGAGGGTGCCAGCAATACTCGTTTAACACAAAGTTTCTTTTGACCAAGTCTCTGTCAGCATTTTAAGTGCCTTCACCTGAGCGAGTGAGAAAACAGGTAATGGGGGTTTGAGTTCGATGTGATGTCAGCACACCACAACTTTGACTTTTATCTCTGCCAATGCATCCTGCTTCATTAAAAAGCAGTTTAGCAAAACCATTACAAGTAATTAGAGGTCTAGTGCCGTACTACTGAAAATAACCACATCAAAATTCGCCAGTCGGAAATGATGTTTGTATTTAACAGACGACTGCTAGTGACCTTCTGACTGAACTTTCCCAAAACATTAATTCCCAGTGATGCATTGTTACATAAAGTTAGGTGAACCTGTTCTGCTTACACATATACCCTGGCACATCTCCATGCTCTTTTGCTCCTGCTGACGCAGATGTCAGCCAGATGTTTTGCAAGTTTCCCAAAGTATCTAAGCACTCCTGGTTAAGGACCCCAGTCCCAGCTCCAAGAAAGAGAGTGATAGAGTTTTAAGGTCCATATAAAATGTCTTCCAGTTTGCCCTACATGAAGTTTTTATGATTGTGTTAACTTATGCCCTATAATGGAACCGCAAGCAGAATCAAAGCTTGGCAGTTAGTTTAATCAAACCATGTACATCTCTATTATTAGCTGACAGCTTTATAGACTCTGTTTATTTTCCCAAAGGCCA
>JBAJNP010001750.1:0-35956 GCA_036877545.1 Yasuhikotakia modesta
GTTCTTGATCATTCTTTGATTGGGTGATGTAACCAGACTATTCTTTCTCTCCGCCTCTTTGTGTTATTGGTCCACTATTGTTTCAAAGTATACACTTGAATTGCTTTGTGCGCTTTCTGGTGCGTCTGTGATTACCGTATGCATAAACGCTCTCCTATGGAGATGAACTAGAAAGTGTTTTTTAAAAAAAAAAAACACCAAAAGACAAAACCGATACAAACAGAGCTTCAATTTGTTTTGGAGAGATGCCCATTTGGAACTAGCGACAGACTGGGCTATGTGTATTTTGCACAGTGCTAAGTACCTAATGTCATTACCACCAGCAGCATTAATGCTTCCTTTAGTGGAATTTCAAGTGTACTGGAGGGAGGGAGAGAAAACGAGCCCCACACTTCATTCAAGAACATTAATCAAAACGGCCATTAAGTTGCAGCATTTCACAGCAGATTTACTTACAGTGGCTCAAATGCTTAAAGGGCTGTGCAGTCAGGTCTGCTGAAATGAACTGTAGCAATGAATAATATGAGGGGACGGTGTCGCAACATCAAAACAATGAAAAGACTATTCACAATATTATTTAAATGTATAATTACAAGGGGAACTGGGACCCGTGCACAAAAAATGGTTCCCCTAATTACTTCAAAAGGCCATTGGGGAGAAGCGCATGTTTTAGCATGTTTAGCCACGACGCTGCTGCTGAATTTAGAATTGTGTGTGATGTCATACTGCTTGCTTGACAAAAGGCAGCACACCCCAACCCCACACGACTCCCTCAGCACAAAACGCTCGCTGCAAAACCTGTAGTCGCTCTCTTTTCCTGGCCTGTTCCACACACGCTACCCTGCAGACAAAGTGCAAGCAGGGATATTTCAATCACGCGCTCCCCGAGCGGAGGGTGTGCGACACTGGTTCTCCAGCTGCCGGCAGAGTCTCCAGCCGGAGGCGCTTTTTCAGCGGGACCAGGGAGCCTAGCACAATAAGCGCACAACAAAAACCTTGCGAGCAATGCACCTTTACATATTTATGCATGCAAATGCGCCGGCTCATTTTCATCAGCTGAGCGGGCAGAGGAGTGACGGGGGGTGAGACAGTGGTGTGGGCGAACACATCAAGTGTAACACTAGCAGGAGGGAAAGAAAAAGAGGGAGAGAGAGAAAACGCAAAGCCACCCGTGTCCACGCAGCCCCTCTTAATGACTGCAGGCTCCCTGATGTAAAGATGGCAGCGGCTGCTGCTTCGCTCAATAAATATTAACAAGAATGGCGACTGATGGCGCTGCTCACTGATCCATAATTGCATTTCAAAATGCTGGAGCTCTAGAGAGGGGGGGGGGGGTTTGGGTGAAGGAGATCCTGTTAGGTGGGAATGTGTGCATAAAGCAGCGACTCTTCGACTGATGAGGCAAACTACGTCCCACCCACCCCAAGCTGGATGAGGATTTAATCAGAGCTGCGGTGGGCATTTAATAGAGACGCTGGCCATTATCACACTTCTAATGTTATACAGGCCATTTAATTCTTTATCCTGTTTAGGTGGATGAAGGGATGACGGATGCATTGCGTGCGCAAGACTATGTCTATATTAGTGCTAATGCTCTTATTTGCAGGCTTCTGTGCTGTTGGCTTATGAGTTGGAGAAATATCCACGGGGTGTTGCGCATGGCGTGTGCGAATCTCTTCGTAAACCCACTTTTATGACCACTGATGCGTGCATGCACATATATTTGCATCTTCATGAAGGCGTTTTAATTAAGGCTTTGAATCATTAGCTTTTGAGGGCTCAGAGATAAGCACAGAAAGCATCAGGAGTGAATTACACAGGGAGAGCATTTGCATCCCATGAACGCAGGATCCATTGCATTTAATTCTGCGTTGGGAGGGAGGGCACTGCGCTTATCAAACACTTAAACCGCATGTCCTCATCAACAATATCTGCGCTACCGATAATCAATAGCCCGTATTAACTGCCATTTCGCAGCTAGACTGCTAAAGCACGGGTCAATGCAGGGCCAGTTCAAATTGCGGCGTCCTTGCCATGCGCTGGGCTATTGTTTCAGGTGAATCATTAAGGGTCTATGTATAGCTCAGCTCAGCCAGCCAACAGCATGTGAAAAAGCTGCATTAACAGGTCCAGGCAGAACCTGCAAACTGTTTTCTATTGCAAGGATATATTAAAATGAGATACAGCGTGTTAAACGAACTGAGAGTACTAGACTATTTATAACTGAAAGCATTCAATCAAACAAAAAGACAAAATGTCATTAAACACAAGAGGCAAAAAATGCATTTAACATTACGAATTCTGCAGCATCAGAATGCCCATTATTCCGCTTTCTGAAAAGTCCTGTGTGCGCAGCTCCGCATTAGTCACATCGCTCTGCGTTGACACTTCCACAAACCTTCAGGAAATCATACACAAACACTACCCAGAAAAACAGGCTTAAGACATTTAAACACAAAGCCTGTTTGCGATTTCATGCATCTTCCCTCGGCCCTGTCGCTGTGCTTCACTGGAAATCATGAGTTCTTTCTGATAATTGTATTGTACATCACACCTAATTAAATGTCCATAAGCACCAATACAGCAAGAAGAGCAGAGCATTTCTGCCTGCGGCCGAGCCCCCAGAGGCAAGCAGCAATCACTCCATTAGAGGCAGCGCTGTGCTGCAGCTGAGCTGGCCAATATCAGCAAATTAGTTTAGCCACGGGGATGGGGGAAGGGTGCCACGGCAACACTCCGACAACAACAGTGTCAGTCACCGGGCATATGCAGCCAGCCCAAATTAACAGGAGGAAGAGGCGACAGAGGCAGGCAGAGACAAAGAGGCAAGACACGGAGACCGTGATTGACTCGCAGAGAAAGACTTGTGCTGTTTATGATCGATTCTGTGGTGAATTGTCTTTGTGTCTGAGCAACCCCTCAGAGATCTCTCTCTCTCTTTTTCTTCCCAATGTCTCAAGGCTCTGTTTTCAGCCAATCGCGTGTCAACGCTATTCTTTCAATTTCTGCACTGAATCACTGTATAACCGAGAACCTGTTTTCCCTATTAGCAACAGATACTTAACTGAACGTGTCTCTCTCATCACATTAATAACACCGTACGTCTTATGCGTGGCACTAATGGGTCGAGGCTGAAAAATAAACACGCTGAGGTTGTCTACGTCCTTGAAATCAGTATGCAAAGCTGGCTTTTATAGACTTGAGGCACAAAATGGTGCTGGGTTAACAGCAGTCCATTATCACACTTGAATTTATGGCAACTGCTGAACTCTGATCACAGTGCTAATTTACTATATTCTAACTACAAGAAAACAAAGCATTATTTCCTACCGGCCATCAACACGCATTTTACATTGTTACATACAACACACAACAACTGCCACTGTATAAGTCATTGTTACTGAGACTCTGTAAAACAATAAGTAGATGCATCAACAAGCTCCTGCAATTGAATCCATGCAATGTGCTGCAGTTCCTACTTCACAAGCCAAATGGTGAATAACTTTTTTTTACACAACAAAGACACAGATTACCTGCAGTTGAAGCTGAGCAACTGTTCAATTTAGACAATTCTACACAAAACACAAACTGCTTGATTGAGGGCACAACCTAGTCCCACCTCAGCAAACCAGAGACAGACAGAAAAGATACAGTTTTCCCCACCCTCTTGTCTGTCTCTTTTATTCTGTCTTTGCTAAATGTTTACACAAGCAGAGAGAAGCTCAGTCATCTGTGTCTTAATCACAGTATGTGTGATGGAGGACAACGCTCACAAACAAGGGTGGAGGCACCTGTCCTTGTACATCTCTGAGCTCTTTTAAACAGAGAGACTCTTTCAGAATCTGAGGGAGGGGGAGAAGAAAAAGGTTGAGTGAAAAATGCCTCGATTAACGGTCTGATTTGGACTGAGTGAAGGGTGGAAACATCTCTGTGACAGTGTGACGATCAGAGAATGAGCGCACACGCACACACACAGACACACACACACCAAAAAAAGATCTCATCCTCCAGAGTAGGCGGAGGGATTGATTGCCGCATGCAGGTTTCTCTCCGGTGCTAACTGGATTCCCAGGTCATTAGATAAAGTACACGGGGTGACGTTGTTCAACCCTTAAGACTAGAGGAGAACCATATTAATGAGGTTGTTTTGTCAGGAGCGAGGCAATTTCCTCGGCTTACAGCAGAAGAGGGTCGCTGAGAGTGAGGCTCACGTGACATGAAACAGAAGCTCTAAGACGCAAGCTAGCAAAAACACGGCCGAAGCGTTGTGTGTGTGTGACGAGCGTTTAATACCGCCATCCTCCAGAGAGCCATGATCATCACGCATGTAATGAATTCACTTTATTACATACAACCACTCTGTAAATCTGCTAATGCTGGGACCTGTCAATATACTTATTTAACGTTACTGCCGCTCACGTCCTCAAAGATCTCAAATGCTCTATACAAGTGAATGAATTAAAGCCGGCGGTAAATTAAGGCTAAGAAAGAGTGAGAATGGAATGTCAATGAAGGGGTGAGCGTGGGTCAGCGCAATCGACCTGAAGGCTTTTCCACCATTTCGGTGGGCAGATGCTCGCATCCCAATTAAAGAGAGAGGGGTGACAGTGGGCGTTTAGAGGTTAGCGCCTGGGCTGTGACATCACCTCCATTACTCTCGTTTCAGTTCAGATGAACACCAAAACTATGAGATAATAACAAAATAATAGATAAAAAATATATTAAATACTTGGAAATAGGGGTAATTTTAATTAATTTTGAAGTCAAGCACTTACACAAAAACATACAAAAGTATGATTTATCACTTTTAACCATTTGTATAAACATTATTATGATTAATCATTATTTAAAAGTGTTTACTAAAAAGCAAATGATGTAGAATTAGGCTACACCACTGCAATTGTTTCAGAATAAGGCGTTTAAAAATCGACGTGCGTTTTAACGAATAAATAATAAACACGTGATTCAGCTAATCGATCACTCACACACATTTCTAGCACTTAAAGGAAACTGGGATACAATCCACATTACAAACGACATCACGGTCGAGCATTGATTAAACAGACAGATAAAGTAGCTGAAGAAGAAGAAAAAATACAGAGGAACGAGGGCATTGTCTTCACTCTTGACATTCACTACCATCAGACAAAGACCCCAAGATCTGCACTTAATCAAAGCAAAGATAATCACAAAACGCACTATATGTTATTCCTGGCAAGATCAGACTTATGCTGCCCTCAGCACTCTACTGAGCAATCCGATTACAGGCTGCTTGGATGCCCAGGCTCTGGCACGCACTCTCACCCCCCCAAATCCCACAGCCTGCCATCTCTGCCCACCCTCCTCCCCCTTCCTCCTCCTTCTTCAGCTTCTGTGGCCATCATAGGCTGGCCTGCCCTGCATCCAACCCCCCACCTCACCACCTTAGCTCTTAACTAGCGTTAACAAAGCCTCCTGGGGCACCCTCCACACACTCCACAGGGGGGCAGCCAGACAAGCTAAGGGACCTCTGGGCTAATTGTCTCCTGCTGTGGGGAAGTAGCCCTCAGAACGGTCCTAATGTGCTTATTTGCTTGTGATGCAATATTATCTCAATGTTGAGATCATTGTATCTGGCATGGAGGTTTTTGCCAACGAAGGGGGAGAATCCAGCTGTGGCGGCTGGAAGGAATTTCATTGGTCTAATAAACCACAATGAATGCAAGACTGTTTCGCTCTAAGATCAACACATCTTTTAAAGACTCACGCTTTTTAGGCAGTTGAATAACAACCTGTACAGGAGAGCGAATGAGGCAGAGAGAATCGCGATCTACAGTTTCTACTCTTTTCTTGTCCTTTTTTTTTAATTGATCAATTAACAGCACGTAACACCGAGCTTGCGCTACAATGCGAACATGTGAGCTACACAAAGCTTAGTAGAAAATATCTGCGTCTCTGCTTCACACCACCTAATTAAACTTGTAAATCTCAAGGTTGGAGGCTGATTTTCCTATAGAGTAAAAAGCTCAAAGAACTCTAGGCATTAAAAGTAGAAAATAGCCAACTGTCAGCAGATTTCCCTTTCAAAAAACCCTCTATGTTCAAGAAAAAACCCATAAGCTTGATTAAACAGGCATGAGCCGTGAAAACTATGGTAAAATCTAAAGCAAATGCAAATCAAATCTCTGCGTCGTGAGTTTTAAGCACTCAGCACTGGCGTTTCCTCCAAACATCAAGTGCAGACGGGCAAACCTATAAGGAAATGAATGCAGGCCATTATCCACATCACACCTCCTGTTTGATCTTAGAAAAAAACACAAATAAAACACAATGGTGAAACGGCGAGATGAGGGCACATGGAGAGGGTCCCGCGATCCAGACGGCGGAGAGGAAGGAAAGTCGACTCGACTCACCAGCTTAAAGTCCTGAATGCTACAGATGAAGTAGGGCGTGTTCGGCCGTCGGCTCTCTATGTACACACAATCTGGAATAAAATAGAGAGAAAGAGAGAGACACAAACACAGTGTTATCAGCATTATCTGTACAGATGAAACGCTAAAACACGTTCTCCATTTTATTTATTTTGCCAAAGTCAAACCTGCATAAAATTGGTTTCTCTTTTGTAGAATACAAGTGGAATGTGAGTAATAGGATTAAAAAGCTTTTGGACACAGGACAGTCTGCCCTTTCCAGAACAAACATCAAGGGGAGTCTGAGAAAGATGGCCAGTAATGCTTCAACACAATTATGTGATGACGGGGGGTTCTTAGAATAAAGAGTCCATTCAGAGACGCAACGAACAAAACAAAAGACAATGCAAAACGCATCCAGGAACTATTCCGACATCCAACTGGCCATAAAACACACAACTTATCCCACCAATGTCGAAACGCTGCTTAGAACAGAAGCTAAGCGGAGGGTCTCTGTGCTTAAATTGAATGTGACTGCTGGTATGGCCGGGTCATGAACCTTCATCTCTTTAACAAAAACATTCACACTGCACAGCCCCAACAAGAGAAAGCAGCTTTAGCTGAGGAGACACACACGCACACACACTTCCTTCCTCTGCGGTCAATCTGCCAAACATTTGTAGAGTGCGGAGGATGAAAAAGATCACCCTCTTGTTTCCACCCGCTTCACCACAGAGACACAATCTAAGCCTCTCTTGAAATGGAAAATACTTCAGTGCCGTGCTGTAGCGACATCAAAATTGTGATTTATGGAACAAAAAAACGGTGTCTGTTTGAAAGAAAGGCAGTGTTCAGAGCTGTTTGCTAGATAAGAATCTTATTTACACAGAAGAATGAGTCTCCAGTTTGAAGACAAGCATTCTTTGATAGTTCAAATGTGTTAGGAACACAAAGAGGGCTGTGCTTGGCTGCTTGGATCACCCTCTGTCAGACTCCAAGGTGCCAGCCATCGCTCCATTCAAAACACTCATTACATTACACTGCTATTTCACACTACAGATCTATTTAACACTGGCACCCGTTGGGTATGTGCGTTACCCTGTCTGCTTGAGTTGAGGGTGTGGGTTGCTGTGGGTTCAAGTCAAGTCAACATGAAATCAAAATAACTATCTCTATTTACTTCCTTATCATGCATTCCAGGTCTCACTGTTCACAAGCTATCAGTTCTTAGGAAACAGGTTTGTCTTTGTAATCTTTCGTCAACATGGAACAATTTGCTCCGCCTCTAAAATGACTCTTCTGGTGATGTCATCTTGGACGTGAGTGTTATTGTATAATGATATCCACCAGACGCACAGCTTTTTAAACTATGTTTCAGCATAACACTTTGCTCAGTGAATGCTGTGTGAATACTGGTATGAACCACCCATTTTTCAGAATCCAATCAAATCCTAAAATAAAAAAAAATCAAGCCTGTGCTGACTTTTCTCTTGTTAAATATTCAGTTTCACTCAAAACATGTCAAATAGTAAAAAGGGCCGCTCACATTGACTAAAACTACACCTACAGACTTATTTTCTTCATGGCTCACAGCACTGATATCTATTGGCCTGCCAGGAAGAATCTATTCCCTCTAAATGAATCTACCAGCCATGTTAAGAGCCGTAAGCTGCTATTTTCAAAAGTAAATCCCTCTCAACGCAACACAGGAAGTTAGGAAAAATGTCATGGCGATTCATTCCTATTCGTGTCTTTTGTTCTGCACCCCCACCCCTCCCCCTCATCTGAAGGTGGCAGCACAGGTCAGTCACAGCGCTGATGGATACATTCACTTATGTTATCTTGTAAATGAGAAGATGAGCAGGCAGGCGGAGCTCAGCCCACCCCAGCAACAACCTATAAAGCCTCAGAAAACCTTGTTCAGACTGGCTCTGATAACAAGCCTTTCCGTGCCACACGTGCAACAGACTCAAAATGGCCCCTGCTGCATTCCTAACACCCCCCCCACACAAATGGTTTACATTGTGCTCAGCCTATTAAATATCTTTATTCCGCCCGCTGCATTGAACAGATAAACGCAACAAGATCAATAACAGCAGCGAGCAAAACAAATAAATAAAAGATGATGTGCACTAAGAGAGCTGGAATGGCTCTTCTTTTGTTAGTAGTAGCTTTTAGCCACCTCAGCCCACGCTACGTGAATTTATCCCAGGAATACTGAAGTGCTCAGATAAACATTTATCTCCATGCAGGTTTTAACACTACAGAGACACAAAGACTTTAGCATCTCTGATCTGTGCTTAGAGGGGTCATACACACAGACACACACACACACACACACCAAGTGAGGTGTGTGTGTTTGTCACTTCAGGAGCTGTGTGTTCAGATATGGCTGCCGGGTAACGGTGAACCTCGGCCTCATCAACAATAAGCACAAGCGCTGGTTACAGAATTAGCAGGCTGGTGACAAAATGGAGTCACCACTCTGGTGTGTTAATCTACAGCTCATCTTTTAGCATGTGGTATGGCCTTTGTTTATGAGCCAGGAAGTGTGAATAAATTATGCGTTTAGCATGATGGCATGAAGATGTGTCAACAGACTGATTATCTGTTTTGACTCCTGACTTTGGCGCTCTGATAAGCCACATTTACATTCTCTTTTACATTTGCAATGATTGATTTTTAGTTGGAAAACAAATGTAGATTTCAGAGGCAGCCCTGTGCTTTCCCCAATTTCCCTCTCACAGCCCTAAATCACACTACGTTCTTGTGGTTCCAAGGGAAACGTGATCTTTAACTAAATGAACAAAAAGCAACTCTATTGTGATCCACTAGGAATTAAAAGCAAACCGGAGCCAAATTAGTTTGCAAAAAACAATGCCTAAATAGCTGTTGGGCTATTGGTTTACATTAATCATAAAAGCAAACTCATTTTAGAAGACAAGCAAGTTACATTTTGATTCATTATTGCAAAGACAATTTCCCACTTTGAAACAACGTTCCCAGTACAAACAGCAACACACACAAGAATCCAACCACTGTTCCCATGCGTTTTTAAAACATTTAATCCAGAAGGTATGTTTCTCAACCATCTGTGAAAGTCTTTTCCAAACAAAAAGGTCCTCATGAACTAAATTGTGTTTAATATTTTACAATAATGACGGTCTTCGTTGGAGAGTTGTGGGGCTGCAATTTACGCTGTACTCTTTGAGAGCGAACCTTTAAGACACCAATCTGTTCAGCTGCGTTCCAGCCATTTTGTGCTTTTACAGAATCCCCTCACCATCAGAGTGAGCAGGCAGAGAGAAAGAAAAAAAGAGAGAAAGAAAAGAGAAAGAGGCGTCTGGGGGAGGGGTGTATGGGATTTGAGGGGCTGAAGTACGGTGATGTGTGCTGTTCTAGGGGCTTTGTGGACTCCCAAAAGCCTCCCAAAAGGCCACAGGTCCCGGCTCTCTCTCCCTCAATCTTTTTACCTGTCTCTCTCCCTCTCCCTTTTAGTGGCCTGCGGAGAACAGAAGGGTGGGGGCTTTGCAAACAGCGCAGATCCATTATCGACCACTCCGCTGGAGCAGCCTGGCTTCATCCTTAGATTGAGATTTATTGAGCTGAAGAAATAGTCCATCACACACGGAGAAACGCACACACACACACACACTCTTGCTTAAAGGAAATGACAGAACAGAACGCCAAGCGGACATTCTAAGCTGATCTGTTTGCACCCATTATTTCTTAATGTTTTGTCACCAGTCACTTAGCAACATGAATATTCATGCAGGAAGGAAAGAGGGGCGGTGCTCCACCAGTCCTCCTCCACTGAGGCTTATTGTTCCAGTAGCTATTCTTCTCAACCTGTGAAGCGTGACTAATTTAAAACACACCTTTACCAATGAACGAGACCTGCCCTGTTCTCCAAGTCAATCCAGTTTTAATCCAATTTGCCTAAAGGGACAAATTGTGATGCTTTGATTCAGTTACGTCACGTCTCCTCTCAACACAGCTCCTTTATTTAAAGCTGTAACTTTGTTTATTAAAAAAAGACAAAATTATTTACAGTAATGATTTATAATTATGAGAGTTCAATTTTCCAGAAAAAAGTTAGTTTGGCTTCATTTGACTTCAACGATCATAAAAAAAAGTTCATAAAATAACTTGCAATTTAATGTTTTACACAGAGATGGCGATAGAGAGGCAAAAGTTACGAACTGCAGCTTTAAAGTGAGTACCTGGCAACTTATGCATTGTTACACCCATACACCTCAGTGGGCCGCAGTGGCCATCCTTCAACACGCTTATCTTGGAATTAAAGAGCAGGAGGAATGCAATAATGCGACAGCGGGGGGTCCGGTCATACGCTGACTTCACGCTCTACGTGTCGCATTCACACCCCTCTCTTTCTACACGACCGACAAGCGACAAACCGCCGACCTGGGCTGCTCGGGTCTCGTCATGCTGGGAAATGCTTTGGCGCAGGTGCTTTAGCTGGCACCGGTGCCCTGTGTTAGAAAGAACAGGTTGGTCCTAACCTGGTTCATCCAATTTACACCGCTGCTTATTTTCCTTGCCTTTAAACCTTCATCTTTAAACACACACGCACTCTTTTGCTCCACTTCCGTATCAACCCTGTCTAGCTTGCAAATTCTGGCCCATCTCAAAGCAGGAGATTAATACCTCCAGCCTGAATTATATCGAAGCTTGTGCCCTCAGAGTAGCAGGCAGGAAAGATGACTCCCTCTGGGCCGTGAACAGAACCCGCCTGACGAGTACAGCACACTTAGTCTGCAGCAGCTTTCTAATTTGTAATTGGCAGGTGGTTCGATTTCACAAAGCCTCCTCCAGTCTCTCTGTCATACAATGCCGAACACTGAGGGAAATTTCTAAATAGATCTGGCTCTTTTATTTCCAGCTATCGACTTGGTACGGATTTCTCTGCCCACTGTCTGAAATCCCTCAAGAGTATTCTAAAGGGAAATTTTGGATTGGTGACATTTCATCAGTTTTTTATTATAGGAATTAAACAAAAACATGGTTACATTAAAGTTGGCCAATCAGAATGTCTGCATATAGATACATAAGTACATTTATAGGTACGTATAGAAGTCAACATAAAGGTATTTGGAACCCATTTAACTTTTAGAATTTAATGCATTTCCAAGTGAAACAGAATTATCACCAAGAAAACAAATTAAGTATAGGTATCAAGTATAGGTATAGCATTACTGTTGTTTAATATAAAACAAGAAGTGTTCATTACTAGAGAAAATAAGTCCAGATTGCTTTTAAAGGCACAGAAGCATAAACAGCTTATTTAATTCTAAGGGTCAGACTGAAATGATCACATAAAAAAAATGAAAGCTCACTAAACCTTAACTAACATAAGTGGCGCTCACGGAAAGGTAAACATTACTTGAGTAAAAATACAGCCTCTTTAATTGAAAACCAGTTTATAATGATAAGATGCTATTCCAGACAGCAGAGTTTCTGTTTGATCCACAGGAGACACCAATCTGAGGGTGTCCTCCAGTGCTGCTCTGCCTACGCCTGCTTTTCTTTCTTCATCTCTCGTTCTGTCTGTCTAAACCTTGAGACAGCTGGAAGCAGAGTGGAAGACATGCATGGAAAAGTTGTCTCCCAACATGGGGTGATACTGTTGCTGTCTCTTCAAAAAGAGCAACAGGGAGATGAAGACTGCGGCTTGATGACTCACTCAGGTGGTCAAATGCTGTTAGTCTCACCTCACTGAATAATACATGACTCTGAGCCAAGAGAGAGCCTGTTTTTTATTCCCCTGGACAACAAACGCGGGCGGAGAGGAGCTTCATTTGAGCGATGGGCTGAACTCTTTTTGCGAAGGTGGTGCCTGTCTATTATCACCCTGCGAAGTCTATCGTGCATTCATTCTTGACTGCGTTCCAGGGAAAGATTCAAAGCGAGCGATGGCTAGAGTTTCTGTAACCCCTTTCGGCTGTATCCGCTAACAAACATGAAATGCACACCAAGCTAATGCTAATCGGACAAAACTGGCCAGACAAAAAGGCCGTCTTGAAATGACATTAGTGGATTGACAAGGAACCACAAAGCTCTGCATGGAGGTGAGGACGACGTGTTGAAACTCACGGTAGTGATTTCAGCCTCACTGTGGGCTTTGGGTGGCTCTGTAATTAGATGACAGCTGTCCAGACACCCAGAGGCAGCCAGGAGAGAGAGAAACAGAGAGAGAGCGAGAAACATGGCATCTTCTGGGACATGCTCATCTGAGAAGCTATGATGAAAAACTCACGGCTTTGGCAAATACTACAACAAGACCTTAACCTCATTCACAACCCCAAACATAAGCTGTTCCAACACCTGGGGAGGAGCACTGCCTACATTAGCCATCTAATCTGAAATGGAAAACGGACCAAATTAGAACATTTATACTACAGCCCCAAACAAACACCTCACATCACTTAGGTAGCTTAACACTAATAGTGTTTGGCATTACCTTGTTGCTAAGCTAACTATATGATACCATGGATAAACAAAAAATACTGAGTAAAGCCAACAAGAATAAATTAATGTGAAATTAAACAATTTTTAATTAACATCAAATTTTTAACTGGCACAATGTATTGAGGGATTGCCTTTTAAATAATAAAAAAAAACACTTAATATGCTGCCTTAGATTTTAGCATTTGGAGCAGCCTGTGATGCTTTGAAATGCTGTCTAGGTAGGCAGCTAGCTAGGTTTTGGAACAAAGCTAAAATAAGCTCCATAAAGCCCACCTCAACCTCATCAGAGCCCAATGTGAACAATATACTGCCTGCATTCTCATCACACGGGTGGGTGTGGCCTATCCTGTGGATGGGTTCTCCATTTTTAAGCCAAACGGCAGCCAAGGAGACAAGCAGCCGTCACAGCACAAGGTCGCTGGTGCGGCTCAGTGTTGTAAAGACAGACTGCAACGGTCACAGCCCAGGCTGGAGTATTGATCTCATATGTGTATAATCTCCTGGCTGGATCCATAAGCTGCCTGTGTGTAGCGAATATCCGCAAAGCTACAGGGAGCCTGGACACAAGAACGCCACTCAAAGGCCTGATCGATACAGCGCTACACTCTTCCCCTCCATCCACAGCAGCCCTGCCTGCAATACAAATACCTCTCTCTCCATCCATATCACACTCCACTCACTCCTCTTTTCGAGCGTTCAGCTTCCTTCCTCTCTCTCTCTCTCAAGCAGACTCTATCTCTCGAATGACACGGCTGTGTATCCTTCACTATGAGCCTTTTCATTTTTTTTGCAGACATCCTAATCAATGCACACTAAGCTTGCTATAAAAACGTTGGTGGACAAAGAGCGCGTGGGGGAATAGAGGATCTCAGTGTCGGCTTTTAATATTACTTCATCTTATCTAGTGTCCAACGTGTGGCTGACTCTCTCCAGCCACAAAAGCAATTATTGTCTTGTTTCAGTTCCTCCCATTTCTTTCTTTCTCCATTGGTCACCGGCTCTCTCTCTTTTTCCGTTCGCTTCTCAGCATATTTAATACCCACTCCAAGGGTGGCCAGTTTTACATATTGTGTGTCACTAGACAAATATAAAAGGATTTAACATTTAGCAGAGCTTAATCCAGCACAGGCTTTGTGTCTATTTAAGCCGCTTGAATCAAATCTGATTGCAATAAGGCTGCAGCGACTGACCGCCACT
Source organism: Yasuhikotakia modesta (assembly GCA_036877545.1). Classification (NCBI taxonomy): domain Eukaryota; kingdom Metazoa; phylum Chordata; class Actinopteri; order Cypriniformes; family Botiidae; genus Yasuhikotakia; species Yasuhikotakia modesta. The sequence continues at coordinate 14,076 of JBAJNP010001750.1, forward strand.
GAAACACAGTCCAACATGCGACATGCCACAAATGCACGTTTCATAAAATTCATCCACATGCAGGCTTGCAAAACACGCATGTTATATGCACAAACACTGCCAGCTGCAGGAAATTAGAGTAGCTATATTCTGTATAGGATATTGAGTTTTAATTGCAAGGCTTGACATATAGAGATTGCGATGGAAATTCTTAATCCTTTTTAGCATCCCTAAAAAACAGCAGCTATAGAGGCATAATTAAAATCTCCTGCGGCAATCGGCCGACTATGTTAAAATGACAAAGAACTCTAAAGCATTACAGCTGTCTTCCAACACACGACAGCAATCACGTTTATATGCCGTTATATTCTCCTCACTGACACTGACAACATCCAACAACATGCCTCAGATATGTCTGATTCAATTCAGCCTTATCTAAAGAAGTGCGGCAGAACTCTCCAAAGCAGAGCAGAGGCGGCTCTGCAGGGTTATTACAGAAAGAGCCTCGGTTGGAGCAACTGTGTTTTTCAAGGACCTTCAGCCGATAATGCCTCCATCCCGATTCCACTGGGGCAACGGCTGAAGGAGGAAAAGGGGAGGGGGCAACCATCTCCACCTTGCCCCCCTAAGCAAACACATCCCCGCCAAGACGACGGGGGGTGGGGGGAGGAGGCTGGAAATTACACATTGGCTATAATTTTCACTGTCTTCACATTAAATAACTAAGCATTGGCGGCGCACTACTGCTTGACCTTTCTGATGCTGCTAAATAAATGAAAGATATGGCAGGGATGATTTAGAAGTACAGCTCTGGCTCCCATACGCTCGCAGCTGCGCTACACGCCCGTGCTTTACCCTACACCAGAGTGTTGACATTTCCCCCTAGTCTCATGTACAACCAATTTCTAAACAGCAGGTGAAAGAGAGGCCATGTTTACAGCACAGGAAAAGGTTATTGCTCTGGTCTAAGCTCAATCTCAACGCCTAATAAAGACCTAATGTGGACCGCTTTCACATTTTTTTGCCACACATAAAGACCGAGATGACATGTTTCTCTTGTGTGCTTTGGAAATCAAAGAGCATTAAACGTCATTACGGAAATTTCTTTTGCATTTATTCAAGAAGCACTAAATTAACTAGTCAAATCCAACAGCCAATGAAAACCTCTCATTCTCAAGTTAAGTTTTAAAAATAATGTCCTAGGTGGCATGTTTATACTTTGTTATACTTTCATCCTAATGTAATAATAATGTTTTCAAGTCAATTCCACAGGCATACTTGTTAAAAAAGCCAAATAAAACCCATCATTAAATAGGCACGCTATTATGTCACGAGAACTCCTTATTTAACCTGACATGCTTTGAAAGTAGAAATATCAATTTCGTTTTCAGGTCAAGCACCAGCGTCCACCTAAAACAAAAGACTACTCAAGTCAGACAGATTTAATTAAGGCCATTAAAAAAACTAGACAAAGAAATTAACAACAGATAAAACAATCGAAAGTGTTGCGGTAATGATACTCACCTCCAGGTCTGTAAACAACATCATCTTCTGTAATAAAGGAAGTGATTTCCCCGTTTTCCATTCGCTCGTAGCGTGACTTCTTTTTGGGCAACTTCTTCTTGCTTTTCTTAGTTGCCTCTTCGGCGGTAGGCGCCCCGGGCGTTTCGTTGTCGTCGTCTTCGCTATGTTCGCTCTCAGCATAGTTCTTAGCCCCGCCCTCCAGTGTGCAACTGCGCCTGGGCCGAGAGCTCTCGCTCTCCCGTGTTTTGTCCCGCTTTTCTCGATCTCTGTCCCGGTCACGGTCGCGCTCCCTCTCCTTGTCTTTCTCTTTGTCGGCAGTCATGATTCGCCACGTGCCTTCTTCTGTCCTCTCACGGCTGGGCCTCCGTGAAAGGTAGACTGTGAGCCTGGGCTTCAGTCTTCTGAATTTACCAATCAAATCCAGGGAAAATTTGGCCACACCAACAACCCCAGTGTTTCAGAAGAGCTGAAGAGTAAAAATACAAACAATGACATTGTTAGAAATGTAAACACAAATTACACAATGGACAAAATATAGTTGTAAATGTGCTCTGAAGGAAATATAAACTAAACATATACAGCGACTAAATATAAATATACATTAAACATAAATATTGTGTGTTGTAAATTGTAAGTGTAAGTAAGTGTAAGTATTTTGTTGTAAATTGTAAGTAAATTGTAACTGTACGTAAATTGTGTGTTGTGAAACCTGCCTCATCTTAATATGCAAATAATCAAACACTGTGGCACTACTAAAACATTATTTGATCATCCTGACACAGTCAACATCTTAGGTTTAAAGCGGGGCTATCTGATTGTTCAACCAATGGAAGAAGGGAAGGAGTGCCTAAAACAGCTGTTTGAAAATAACCATCATTTGGTGACGCAGAAATGACACACTCCAGTTTTAATGCCATCGTGGAACGACGCTCTTGATGTTTGATGCTAATTTCCTTTCCCCAGCAGACCGTGAGAGATGTTTGAAAGAAGGGCCTGTTGATATACATGCAATCAGTTTAATCAATCGCGGCCTGCGAGCGCAGTCTGTGACACCACACGCGCCAAAAGGAACATCAATCGGCCGTCTTCTCCACAGCAGCGGCGCGTGTCCTCGGGAGAGCTCTGAGCACAGCTATATCAAAAGAGCACTAACTTCAAGCCGCCTGCTCTATTCCCCAGCTCATTTCTGCTTGCCGATGAAAAGCAACACTATGTTTCCCCACACGGTGACCTAAACAGGATTCCCCACTGCATTATCAAATGGGCTCAGCTGCACGTTTTACAGGGTATTAGGCTTATACAGACCCTCGCACGACTACCCATTTCCAGCTATCTCCAATTTCTTTGCCTCTCCTGAACAATACGAGGCTTCTCCTGCAAAGATCCCTCCAGGCCAGAGCGTTTGACGGCTGTGTATTTCGGTCAAACTAACCGCTGCCTGGCCAGAGGCGGCCCTACCTCAGCTAGAGTGGCGATCACCCGTGGAAATCAGAACAGACAGGCATGGAAAAGAAAACCTGGCAACAACCTCAGACAGAAAACAGCTTGGATCAAATCCTGTTTTTACAACGCTTTCACTAAAGTTCTCTTTTAAGTCAGCGCTCATGAAAATAAAGATCAATCTTCTCTCGGCCAAAACACTGTAAAGCAACGCAACAAAATGAGACCTCTAATATGGAAGCATGAAAGGGCCGTGTAGCGATGAAGGGGCCGCGCACTTGAAAGGGTTCGTGCCGTGTCCTCCTCTTCAGATAAACTGGAAAGTAAAGATTACAGCCTCTGGTGCGGCTAAACCCGACAATTGGTGAGAAAGCTACGGTGAGTGAATTTGGAAATGCAGTAAAGCCTGCGGGTGGAGAGCAGCGGGACAGAATTGGGCTGTTTGTCAGTGTGAGAGGTGTGTTTATAGAGCAGGTATAAAAATGAAGAGAAATAGCTTATGACAGGCACACCGGCGCTGCTGACAAGCGGGAGAGTCAATGGCAGCCTGTCATCTTGAAAGCCGATGACGACTGACAGGGCAGCTGCTCTCCTCATCAACCTCACCGCTAACGTTACAGGCCGATTACAGAGCTCTGTCACAGCACCAATAATCACCTCGTGATGAGTTTCCACGCTGACCCATGCAATCCACACAAAAGCACAATCTGCATGTTGGAGTTGCATTGCTGCTGCTGTAATATGCTGGCTTACACGTGAAATTCATTACAGTGACACGGCTAATGCTGTTAGCTTCCATGTGATAAATTGCTCATGTTTTTTCCTCGTTTGTAAGTTGCTTTAAATAAAAGCATCTGCTAAATAATTTAAATGGTAATGTATACTCAAGCCTCCAAAAAAAGATAAATATAGCAGAAGAGGTGAGTGGGGATATTTTTAATTTTGCCTCATAATACTGCCTCATAATACAATTGCATCATTATTATATTTAAATAAAAAATTTTTTATAACATTTTACTAAAAAAATGGTGGACCTGCAGAAAGCGGCAAACGAGAAGAACGAGTAAAAGAGTAAAAACAGAGTAAAAGATTGCAATATATCACAGTTAAAATAACTAAAAACCAAACAACTTATTGTACCAAGACCCACATACAACATGTCTGCATCCTTAGAAACAGTATTTTGAACATTAGTAAATTTATAAATAATAAAACAATAATACCACTACATAATACCACTACTCTCCCCATGTTTTAAACAAATTCAGTGGAATCCTAACAAATTATTGATACCATCTCCTTGAGTGAAAACATTCAGATATGCCTGAAACACAAAAGTTAAAACATTGCGATCGCAGCAGTTACATAATTAAGGTGCCATGACCACTCCAATGCTTGACACCTAAGTGACACAGTCACATTCTACAATCGTGCGACATACAATAAATAACTTGTTCCTGTAGCAAGGTTAGCAATTCGCACATTCCAAAAAAAAACACCTGTAAAGACGCATTTGCTCATTTACTTATTTACACCAACAGCAACAGGCAAACGGCTCCATGTCTGCGACCGGCGGTCCGCAGAACTGACTAGCCACAATGCAGCAGCTCATGTGGCGTCTGAATGGTGACCAGGACCAATTAAGCAGTGGCAAGTACTCCCCTCAACAGTAGCCACAGATGAATAACACGCTGTGGGGCAGGTGAGGCTTGGAGCCATTACACATCAATCACCAGAGCAGGACCTTTTGAAAGATACCAGCTGTCTTAATGGAAAAGGGAGGGAGAAAGAGGCAGGGAGGGAGAAAAATCAGCCATTTGTGAAAGCTGGTTTAAAAAAAAAAAAAGCTTTAGGGGTCTCGGCCAACAGCACCTATTTTACCATTTCCATTACAGCAATGAAGTCAAGGGGTGTGAGCCAGGAGGTTTTAAATAAAAATACATTTCTCCTTCAGCGTAGCAGAGAAATTAGACCTTCTCACCCCTCCAACCACACAGTTGCTCTGCCACTATTAACACATCACCTCACAATGGGCACGCAGCAGGGCTCTATTACAAAACACGCTCCTTTTTCAACATTATTCTTTCATGCGTCATGTTTTATTCATTCTAAATCACTCTCCTATTACGCCAATAGGTCGACGCATTCATCTCTGTGATTTGAGGCAAAAGCCAATAAAAGGACAGGCAAACACAAACGCCATTTCACAAAGCAAAAACGCCAGGTGATACAGTTTTCAATGTAAAACAGAGCATGAAATGTTAAGTCAGCATTGAATGAGTGAACAATAGAGAGAGAAGAACAGAAAAAAATGAACAGAAACACAAAGGCACAATTTTAGGTTGTAAGAATGTTTCCTCACTGTTTCCATAAACGAACAAAAATGATTAGCATTATTTTAAAAGTTTTATAACCATTTTGAGGTGTTGTATAAACATTATTGCCTGGCCATAAGAATGCTATTCAAACATTTTTAAAATTCTGTAATGTTGATAAAACTTCCCACAAACAACTCAAGCATATTGTTTTAATATACAATATATAACATTGAAAAGACATTCTACCAATGTTCCTCCAACATTCGTTTTGATAACCTTAAGAAACCTTACAGAACATTATTTCAACATTCTAAGAACGTTCCTTGTTAGCTGGAAATATATGTACATTTTATGGGGATCCCAGATGCGACGAATTAGTTTTCAATCAGGGCATTATGAAACGGCTGAAATTTGCCTGCTGAGGATTACGACGGCTTTCCGAAAGGATGGAAAGTTGTGAAATACGTGTCTGATATGATTATGTTTTGTTCGGGGGAGATTAGCCTCAGAACATATCAAACAAAACATTATCTGCAATATGAGTAACTCAGATTTATCAGACAAATGTCTCATTCAAATCTCATCCAACAGAGCTGCTCTGAAAACAGCTTTGTTAAAATCAATCTATTCTGCCACAGTGCCAAAGCGAAAAGCTCGATAAATAATAAAAGAAAACGGCAGACTTCTGAAGCAGAGGTCCAACACAACGGAAAAAACAGAAAAAACATCACTAGTGAAGTGGAGAGTAATGAAAACAGATTTCTGTGGCTGCTGATGAAAGAGCTGTACAGAGTGAGCCAACTCAAAAGTGTGTCAAATTATAACTGAGGGCAGCTCAACTCCTAAAGCCCCACATTATGAAACAACACAAGAGCATGTAATCCTTACTGTAAATACTGATTATACATCATTCTGCTGATATTTAAAGACATCAGATGGTACAATATTTATTCCGATACTGGTACTAGCTACTGGCAAGGTTGTATTGAATTAAACAAAGCCTACTTTAAACATAATGGCCACTACTGGATATTCCCAACAATTACTCAGAGCTCCTCAATAAATGACGACTTTATTGATACGGCCGTGTAGTACGGTGGAGAACCCTCTCCGCACAGGACTGTTTTTATTGAGTTTTAAATTGCATTGACACGCTGATGGATCTTAAAGCATTACCACAGAAGCCTGTTCCACTAAGTGAAATAATGTGAGAAAAGGCCTTCTTTCAAAAGAACAACCCTCAACAGACTCGTTGCTATCAAAGCTTAATATCCATGCGTTCTATTTCTGTGCCGTATCCTTGCATAAGTAAAAGATCAAGCTAATGTCCCTCGCCTCAGAAATCTTACAACAACAAATACAACTGGAGTTACAGGTGGTCACAGTCAAGATCAATGCGATTTAAAAGCTTAAAGATCTTAAACAAAATCTCACATTTTAAAAGACAAATATAGAGTGTCAATGCAAAGCCTCAAACAATGCATAAAACACAGAGCAATGTTGAAATTATTATTATGCATAAATAGTTTTGAGTATTTCATCCGAATGAGACTAGATTTGTCATTTTGGTTACTGCTTATTTATTCATTTCACCATTAGAATTTCAGTTGGTGCAAATCGGAAACATTTTTAAAATAATGATGTCTGTTTTCGTTTATAAACCAGCTTAAGCAAACAAAAAACAAACAAACAAAGAAACAACAGTCTAATAGCGGTACCAAGCCCCAGAGACCTTACATCACACAAGAGCAATAATAGTTTCATTTAAGTGTTGCGTATACGTTTCAGAGAGAATAGAGGGAATTAGAAAACAGTCTTTGACTGTCATGTTATTTAATCAACGTCTAGCACTCTGCACTTTAATACATCATCAATTCAAACCCCAAGAGCATCTCGTATATACAGCTAAATAAATTCAATGCATCATCTCTACAGACTCTAACATTACACCTCTTTGGAACACCATGCAAATGCTGTGGTACATTCATGCCCCTAAAACTCATCAAGTATTTACTCGAATGCCACCACTGTACTTTTTTGTAGAGGTACGAAAGGGCTGATGATTTAAATACAGAAATCAAGGTTTGAGTCAAGTGCTTAATCTAAGGCCAGTAAAATCTGTAAACCAGAAGCTAAAGGCTAAGCTCTGAGCAATCCGAGTACACACGGCCACAGAAGTGGTTGTGTATGCGAGTGTGTATTCTCACCACACTTTCCCCAGAGGGGCCGGCTCCCCATCACTGCTTGTGCCTATTATCAGCATCAGGCCTGAGAGTAACTTCATTTCACACTGTACCACACAAAAACACTGCAAACCACACTGAGGGCTCTCAGACTAGTTTGTCTGTGCGGCGGTTGGGGGCTGGTTCAGCTATTCCGGCGCTGTGCTTATAAAGCTGTGTCACAAACAAAAACATCTGAAGAGAGTTTTATCACTGCAGGACCCGGGTTCGAGTGTGATCAAATAAAAAACAAGGCGGGAAAATGCCAGGCATGTGTACAAAGGCCTATCTGAAAAAGCTATACAGTGATTATTGAAGAATATCAAGAGAGCCATAATGTCTTTTCTCATTTAATAAAAAGGAAATGAAAGTCGGTGAGAGTGCACATATTAAACGATCAATGTACATTTGGAGATAGAAGCATTTAAGGGGTAAACACAGTATTAATCGTTGATCCTACATCATGCTGCAGCAGATGCACTCGTGGTTTGTCCTCCCCCGAGCAAAGAGGATCAATACCCAATCAATGGCAGATAAACACATACGTCACAATCTAAATCCATCCTAGATACAGAGGATATTAACATTACACCCTTTCCCACCTCCCCTGATCTACTTTGATTCACAACACAATGAATTTAGTGTGAATGCGCCCGTTTACAAAAGCCTATTCAATGTTTCAATGGCTTCAGATTATGTAGCAGCGACGCCTGTACGTTTTTTTTCACCCCCTCAATCAAAATACAATCAACACAATAGCTAATGCAGAAAAAAGACTGTTCGTGCGGTGACAGCTGGGAAAAAAACAAGGAATAAAAATTTAATTTGATAACTAAAAGAAGATTTAAAGAAGTTACTCAAGTAACTGGTTGATCAAAAGCACCGGCAGCCTAGCGCAGCAGTATTCACAGTGAGAGAGCAGGGAGGTCCCTCTGTAGCACGGACCTGACAGACAGACACCAAGAGTGAGGGTGGGGGGGGGTTGTGCAGCCCTGCGTCACCTCCCCCATCGCATGAAACACAAGGCCTGGAGAGGAGATCTCTGCACAGGCTTATTGTTCAGGACCTCATTTGCTCTCTCTATCTCACTCTGCAACGTTATTCCATGCGCGTCTTTGAGAACATAAGGTTAAAGATGATGAGGCTGCGGCAGCCATGTCATCAGGTCAACGCGTCAAACCATTTTCAGACTAAATTATTTAGTTATCTTGCGGTGCTATTTTCCTCGTCCTGGCAAACTGGCGGCAGATGGTCCCGTGAACAAGCAGGGCATTCAAAAACATGCGTAACGGCTCTGCCAAAAACACCTCCACCCCAGATACCACAGGACAGTATTACCTCTAATTAGGAGCGGCTTTTGTTTCTGGACCAGCCACCTCTCCTGCGTTCTCCAAAACCACAACCCAACTGTCTTTAAGAAGCCTAACTCTGCTGTGAATAACACCCTCTTTGTTGCTCCACCTCTCCATTTAAGGCAACTCAGCTCAAATATAAATACAAATTTCAGAGGCTGAAAGCACTCCAGTACTATTTCCAACGCAGGCCACACAAAACACGCATTTGTTGTTTGTTTATTTTCACCAAAGTTGCGAGGCTGGAGCGAGGTTGAGGCACCCGCAGTGTCGAGAGGTGTCAAATCTTTGTCCTCGCCGTCTTTGTTGCCTAAAGTGCAGACAGAACATTTGCATAGAGGTAGAAAAACTAAAAATCACAACTGTGAATTGCCACTATGCTGCCCAGACGTTTTGAGGTATGGAGTCCAAACGCACGGCTCTGTAAACATGATTTGAGGTAGTTTCCGTGCCTCGGAGCAGGAGGTAGGAGGGGAAGTGACTGGAGGGTAATGAAAGCACTGCTGAAACAAGCAGGATCAGAGCTTCTCTCTCCTCTCTGGACAGCTCATAAAACATGCATTGACTAGAACTGTTACCATTCTGCCACTTTAGCTCACTGTGCGTGTTCACAGGAAGAGCGCATGCTTATCAACCCATACACAAACCAGACCCTGGTTTATTTAAAGACACTGACAGTAAAAGTGCACCTGTTTAGAGGAAAAATAAACGTTTACTAGAGGGAGGCACCTAAACAATGGGCTGTGGCTGTTCTCTGGGTTGTGTTTAAAACAGTGTACAGTGGCAGCCGGCAGATTAACTCGTAATGCATTCATGTGTGAAATGGAGACTTTATTCCACACAGATAGTGTGTGAGGCTTCCAGAAAACTGAAGGCTGATGATTTTTCATCATTTTATAAAACAACAGTAATATATTAGATTACCGCTCACAGCCTTTGGTGCGTTCACACAATGCAGACTCTGAAATACCCCGGTGTTTTACAACAAAGCACGGTGGGAGGCGGGCGGAGGGGGTGGGGGTCCGTCGCTGCTGTTCATGCAACGTGGCTTTTCTAACAGAGTAACTGCATTTAGAGTCAAACCGTTTCACACAGGCACCAGTTTATATTGCTTACTGTGAAAAGTAGCTAATGGACATCTTAACTAGCCTGAGAAAATTAAAGCGACAAACAATCTTTAAAAAGGACTTAAAAAGTAAATAATGCCATTTCAAATATACATGGGGATTTTTCTTTCCAAAGGAATTCCTGCCTTTTGATAAACCTCCATTTCCCAAGGGAGCCAAATCTGATTCCATAAACGCGCTGGAAATACTGGATTTAACACATAAAACATTTTAACTGCACCTCATGATTGCAGCATTATTCTGTAACAACATCCAGTGACTTCATGCTCTTTAGCAAGCTTTACCATTTCTTCCACACCACGGCAATGAACGAACCTCTGGGGGCAGGTTTGTGTGCGTCCAAGTTAAAATAGCATGGAAATGCACGGGTAAGCTTATAAACAGAGCGAGCATGTTCAGCACAGAGCCACATTCATCCGAGTGTATACACATGTGTCAATCTAAATGAGTAGCCCATTGACTGCTGAGCCACTGTATTTTCTCTAAACTGCACACCGCGCACAGCTAATAAAAAGCTCGGCTGAAATGAAATGTGGCCTGACCTTTTCCGATCTTTCTTTTAGCAGCTCCTCTACGTAGATTTCCAGCGCCCCTCATGTATCATGCTGTTAAATAGGCCCCTTCTCCCCCCGCTCAACCTGTGTCCCCCTACAAGGGAGCGGCGCATTTCAGCGGCGCTAATAGCGTGACGGAGAACCCCGCGACTACGGGACAAGCGCACTCTTAATGAAAGACGACAGAGGCTTGGGTGCAACACGCTGCCTTTCAATGCAATCCGCCAAGCCATTTTTGCTAAGAAAAACGAGAGGAAATCCCTTTCAAACTGGCTTTGTCCCTCGGCTAATTATTAATAAGCACCACCAAAGTCTTATGCGCCGATTTCTGTTTGCGGTTTGTGCCGTTATCTTCTGAAAACAAGATCTGATGAAGATTTACAGTCTTTGTTACTAAGAGGAACATCTTAATGAGCCACTCGGCAAAGATAACACATCGCTCCACGGAGCCACCGCATGTTCCAAACGCCTAACCCTCCGCAGCAACGGCGGATCAAAAATTCAATAACAAATGTGGAATTACTGTAATTAATGTCTATGAGAATCCAAGCAGTCTGAAAAAACATGAACATCAGTAACCTGATTAATTTTATATAAGAATAATCTCTGATCAGCATTTGCAAGTGAGCTAAAAAAAATACAAATTAGATTTGAGCTAAGAGCTCCATTGATCAGCACTCATCTAAACCGGCCATGAAAAGGGGCTGGTAATCCAATCCGCCCATTCGGAAGTGCCTGGGAGAGTTGCATCTCCACAATGGAAACATTCTGTCCACAATGTAATCCATTGTGTTCATTCAGCGAGCAGAGCACCCAGCGTTTTGGAACCTGTTCGATTACACTAAAATGCCCCAAATCATCGCAAGTCTAAACAAGGCGAGAGGGAACGCGGGGAGGATCCGTTTACATCTTGGCTCGGGAACGAGGCTACGGTGGCCTAAAGTTCTGAGTCAACAATTGTGAATAAGAGTGCCACTCCGTCTCCAATGACATTTGACTGACCCGCAAAAATAGTGACGCACAACTGTCAAAACACTGTTCTTCAGAAAATTCCACACGGTCTCCACACAATTCCATGACTCGGCCGATAACTCACATTATACTAGATTATATTAGATTTATTTCATACAGGCGAATATTTAATGGCCATCCGCTGTTACTTTAGTGGATCCCTGGTGGCCAGTGCAATGCCTGCAAAACAAAAGAACGACATAAAATGCACTCAATAAAAACTGACGCCAAAAACATGATCATTAGCAACACTGTTCTAGTGCGATTATATGTTCACTATATACTAAAGACTGTAGGCTCTGACCATTGAAAAATTGTTCAACAATATTATATATACACATAGATACACACACACACACACACACACACACACACACACACACACACACACACACATCTATCAAAAAAAGATGGCTTCAATCTCTACTGCCATTTGTATTGAAGACAGCAGCAAAGCAAAAGACCACTTTACCTTTCTGCAAAAGACAAACACATGCAAGAATCAACAGCACGTACACTAATAACCTTGGGCTGTCTACCATTCCATTACTTTATGGAACTGTATAGCATATAAATAGCAGATCCATTTCAACTCAGTCTGTTAAGGCTCTATTTCAGCTTCCCCATCATTAAATATTTATCCTTGCAGAGTGGCGGATTGTACTGAGGTGATAAGCATTCAGAAATCCAAATTTTCAACCCCCACCCTCCCATTTCCCATGTCTGTAACCCTCTATTTTCCCCCTACGTGCCACAAAGAGGTTTATTCAAACGGATTACCTACAAGTGTTCCTTTAATCGGCACAAGCCAGGGCTGAAGCGGTGCCCACATTCCCAAAGGAAACGCTTTCTGCTGGTCTTATCAGAACGATCATTTTTAAATACCAGAGGAATGAAATAAGTATTTATAAGGAAGACTTCTTGCTTTCTAGAGAAGGTTAAAGAGGGTAGACCAGGGGATTTATAGTATCGCGTTCAGCATCTCCGAGACCCTTTGCACCACTGACACACCAAATTATGATCTAAACATCCTGGGCTAAAACAAAATAGGAGATTTGCCCTGGCCAAATAAGGAAAGGATCTTCGCTACGAATCGAAACATAAATTTAAGTACAGCCGCTGCTTGTTGATGCTGCCGCTGCTTGTGTGAGTGTTTGGCTCGGGTTGAATTTGGCATCTTGAAGCGTATAATGATGAAAAGATTTCATGCCTCAGCTTTGTGGGTGGTTGCTGTTGGGTGCGAATGCATCTCCAGTGGACCCCGCATGCTTCAAAAGCTCCCAGGGCCGACCTACAGTACTTCACAGGTATTCTTGGACGGACAACAAAAACATCTTTTTTTAAGGCTCAATGGGGAACGGCCTGCCAGCGGAACGACAGCTCAAAGCGAACAGGATGAATTCCAAAAGGAGCCTCTACATATGGGCTGGGAGCTCTGTACAAAACAAGAAAGATCTAATAAACGTTTACTGAATAGCTGAGATCTCCGGTCGCTAGTGGCGCTTCCAGCTACGCAAAAGACAGAAACAAAGCAGAGCCCTAGAAAAACCATTTTAGAGGATTTATTTATACAGAAATGCAATTTTAAAAGCTTTTGATAAAGGATTACATAAATATTACAAATGCACACACCTCACGGTATCCAGAACTGCACTCTCTTTTTTAACACACATTATTAGCTTTGTGCACCGAACAGTACAAATAACCATTAGGCAAACACTATTGTATTACTTTGATATTGTTGGTGTTAATTCAGAGCAATAGCTGTAGTTCACCATAGAGCGGTCTGACCTGCGTAATCCAGTTTTTAAATGAATGGGGAGATCATGCTGTGTGTTTAACCGAAGCGCCACACAGACGAGTAACACTAACCCGACAGTGAACCACAACCTGACCCTGCGGCAGCCATGTTGCTGCATGACCCTGTGGCAACGACACGCAGACAAATGCACAACCCTGAATCAACAGACATTTGACAAGATCATCACTGCAAATAAATAAACAACATCAGAGCTCACATAAACAGGGGCCATGGAGATTTGGTAAGAAAAAATAAAGAGTTTCAAATACCTCCAAATGGATCTGTTCTCCAAACTAGCCCTGACAAAAAGTGGTCCCATCAAGTGGGAAAGCAAATATTCAATAGCTCTGTTATGCTTAATGGCGACTGGAGTGGGATTGTGGTGTGTCGCCACAATAGCGTATAATTTCCCTCCCGCTCTGATGGAGCCACTTCACTCTGATGAAGAACAGGAGCATTGAGCCGATTCTATGACCACAGTTTGTGTTTCCACCCCCCCGCTCTCCTCATTGTCCTCTCAATGACACACCTACCACACACACACACACACACACACACACACGCTTGTCATTTCCAAATGTTACCATTCAAGTCCCATCGATTTATTGTAATCAAAGATGATGCAAATACAAATGTTGCCTCGCCCGACAAGGGTAAATAAACACTAAAGGTCTCTGTGTGCAGGGAGGTTTTAACCCCGGTTTGAAATTCTCGTTCATTAAACCGACGTTAACAGCCGGTTACGGCCAGTGGAACCGTAGTAGCAAAATCAATTACTTCAGCAAGTATTGATATGTCTCGCAGCCTGTTTACAATTTAATCTCTAACTTGTCAGAGCCATTATTTTCCTAATCACAACTCTCGCTCTTCCGCGCCTTTGTTTCTGGCTCATGTTTAAGGGAACAAAAAGGTCATAAGCTTGAGCGCTCCCCAGGGCACAGCCTGCCACCGCTGTAATTATTCCAGAGCAAGAGATGACAAATGAAGTGGATCAAATCAAAGGTGTCAGTAGCTCTTGTCGCGCAGGTTAAAGCGGAGGTCAAGCTAAAAGGAAAAACTAGTTAATGCCTTCACCCCCCACCACACACACACACACATAAATAATTATGTGCACAGCATCTTTAAGTGACAAACTGTTTTGTAAAGGGTGATCATAACTCGAACCCTTCCTTCTCTGCCTCGCTACAATATTGTACAGAAAAATCAATATCTACATCCATTCGATTGATGGGTCACTCAATACAGACAGATTAAAAAAACAACAACCCGACGACGTGTTCATTACTCAAATTGCATCCAATCGCAAAAGTGCCAACAAAACATCATCAAAACTCTAGTGTAATCGCAGAAATCCATGCTGACACTAAACCAGTGAAAGCATAAGGATATTATCAGCAAACTGGCCGTTTGTATCTTGGCCAGTGATCATTGAGAAATAGAGGCTGATGTATTATTTACTGGCTGATGTATAATTCAGAGCCAACAGCAGATTTAATGCATAAATAAAGCTGTGATACACTTGCATTAAATGTTTACTCACCAAAATAAGATCTGAAAGTACAAGCATGTTAGCGACGCCTTTGAAAGTTTCAAATCTGTCACACTTTTTTTTGACTCATGCTAAATGTGAAAATGGTTTGCAGGTGGTGAAACCTGCGAGCACCAACACCAACAGAGATCAAAACGAGATACTCAGATGTCTAAGCACACAATCTCAATTACTTAATTCAAACACAAGCTTGCATGTTTCTCTTTGACAAACACAAACTCTACGAGACCTACTGATGTCCATGTTTCAGTTAAGAGGGTTCTGTTACCCAACTTCTTTATTGATGATTCCTTCGTCTGAAAATATTTTGGCAGAAAGTAGATGTTGTTATGAAAATAGTTCCGATTATTGCTCTTTGCGGCAGTTTTTAAGCATAACAGAGCATTCGAGATCACAGGGGTAAGTTTACCAAACATTACATTATAAATACAAAACAAGCAAAAATAATTCTTGTAAAAAGGATAATTAGGGTAATTCAGAGAACGATCTTTGACGGCAAACATGTCAGCTACAAATCCCCATAGGCTTTGCTATTGACCTCTGCAACAAGGTTGGTTGAGTTTAAAAAAAAAAAGAACAAAAATGTTTGCTTGATTTTAAACAGTCTGTGACAAAAGACAAGAGTATTTCTACTGCAGTGTGTAAAAATAAAATACCTCACAGAGAAGGTAAAATCAAAAACAAACATGACCAACAAGAACACAATCTACCCAATCAGTAAATATTTATCCTCTTCTGCTCTGCCTGTTCTTTAAAAAAAAGAGAGTATATGCACATATAAAACAGATGCCAGAAAGAAACGCAACTTATCAAATTGACAAATTACTATGATAGCAACTCACTACACACTTTCCACAAGGACAGTTCCAACACAAATACTTTTCCTCAAGGACAAAATATTCATAACGGAGTACAGCAAATTTACAGCTCATGGATCACCCCTGGGGTTTGAACCCAGAACATCTGGGTTACCAGAACCGAACTTTAACCTCTAAACAACCACCAACCCGTGCACACACAGGCTGAGATCAGAGGTGCCAGCTCCATGGTTTCCCAAAGAAAAGTAAAGAAACTTCCTACAGCCAAGCGGAGACATTTTAGGGCCACTGTTTTCTTGTCTCGAAGGCATAAAGCTTAGACATCTAAGAAACTGTCAAACTTTGCACCACTGGGACATCGTGGCATGGATCTGGCCTACACACAACTTCACACCTCAGCCACCCTGTCAGCTGTATTCAATACCATGATCCAGTTCTCCACATTCAATGATCCATATTCTGAAAGATTGTGAGGGATTGTGCCCAAAACACTGTCAAACAAACCTCTGCAGGACGCTACAATGCCAAGCTGTGGATAGCTGTATGGCTAAGCTAAACTTTCACTCTCAATATTGAAACTTAAACATGGTGAGCTAAACCACTCACACTAAAATAACCTGTTTAACACAACCAGTCAACCAAAAATAAGTGCATGACTGCCATCATAGCGTTTAACTAAATACAATTACGCTTATATCCTCAAACGTAACCTTTTTACTTGCAAATTCATATTTCTTTAGTTGAGCTAATTATTTGAGTAACAAACTTTTCAGAACACTCAGATTTTAATAGTCTACATTCACCTACTACATAATGAAATAATGAAACTATTTTTACGCTACCAGGATGAGAAAAGCTTTGGAGCGCTATTTTCTCCTGCCAGCTAAAACAGATTTATTTGATCATGGCGAGATACACTCAGATATATCAACTGTACTATTATTCAGCAGTCGTCCTAGTTTGTACAGAACGTGCATATTGTGTCACAAACAGACACTTCATCACCACCTGAAAAAAAACGGATTTAACCAAAATAAATCACCTGCCAAAGAACAGCCAAACCAGCTGAAAAGTAATCAGTAACTGCCTCAAAAAAAAAAGCAGCCCGGTCCATTAAATTAACAATTCTTTTGAAGGAAAATCAACACGCCTGCTTTCTGAATACAGATGACCTATCTTGGCTTCTTGCGTCTCCAGCAACGCCCTGTATCTGCTTAACGGACAATACTTGCTCTGTAGCTGTTCTGTATTAGAACCGGTTGACACTAACTCAGCGCGGTGATCGTGATAAACGCATGTCCACCCTTTTTAATTAATCACTGCGCTGTGATAGCTTTGTGGCCACAAATTACATTTTGATTTCAGAGTCATATCTAGTCATTTTAAACTGGTTAGTTAAGACGTCTCTAGAGATGGGTTGAGAACCGATGTTGACATCTTTAGCCTACAGTAAAGACAACATTAACTCTATAATACATAAATGGTCATACAAAATGAAGACTTGATGGTGGTAACGGATGCTGGAGAACGTAATCTGTTCTGATAGTCTGACAAATTTGGAACCGGTTCTGAGGCAGTAGTGTTTCACCCCAGTACATGTTTTTCCTACATGAGTTTTTAGATATTTATCATCACTAGACATGTGAAGTGGTTTAATCTCCATAAGAAGCTCAATGATAAGAGCAGAGTGAATGTTAGTAAGTATGTGTGGGGAAAAAAGCATAAAGACTCCATCTGACATCCCTAACAGAGCAGGAAAACAGTGGGGCCTTTGGGACCCCCAACCTCACTTTATGACCATGTGCTGAATTAACAGGTCCAGATGTCCCCTCTCACTTAACATGTGTGAGACATCTCGAGTGAGGGCTCAGCTGCTTTAGGGCTTATTAAAAAAATATCAGTTTCAATTATACCCATTAACTTCTCACACTCCTCAGGTTTACATTTATTTGACATCAACAAGCCTCGTTCCTGCCAAGATATATGTTTAACGCACAAATCGCCTCATCTGATTCTGTGGGTAAGCTATGCTTAACCGTTAAGGGTTTAATGGGTTAAATTCATCAGCGACAACTAACGACCATCTGGTTTGGACAGAAATAAAATGGTAAGTCAAAGAGAATGTTGTTGAACCGTTGCAGCATGTAACCGTGAAGCCTGAGGAATGAGTCAAACAAAGGCGAGCTCTATTAGCAGACAGATTTCAATCTACTGCTGGTACTGGCTGCTGCAGAGGCATTCAGACGACTCAGCTGCTTGGGCTGTTTATAGTTTGACAGTGTCAGGTCTCTTTGTCACCAGGGCTGTGAGCAGGCGCCTGTGGTTACTGTATCTATTATCAAGGGGAAAGTGCCAACACATTCTTGTAAACAAAGAAGAGTCTACCTACAAGTTCTGAATAGACAAAGCCAAACCTAAAAACGCTGGGGGCGACCGTTCGTAACGATCGCTCTCAAATATCACCTTGCAACAAATTTGAATGAATAAGCTTTCAGTCAATCATGCTAAAGGTTTCCCCGGGTTTTGATCGCAACAACTGCGAGTTCTGCGACAGCGCAGTATGGCAACAGGAAGCTCAAACGTGACATTAATTACCTCTGCCCTTTCTCCAATTCATTAAGCATAACATTGCTCTGCCTTGCCCCACAGAACTGAGCTCAGCCCGCGTTATAGATGCGACACCATTAAGGCAGACGGGGAGGAGATGTGCAGCGTAATACCAGCCAGTTCCATCATGCGAGCAGATTAAATAACATGCCTGCCCAAGCCCTGTCAAACATTCAGCAGCCACCGCGCATCAAGTGATTCGCTACAACACTCTCTATGAAGAAACCCCTCCGTCTGCCCTGCCACACAGCCTTTGATCCAGCTATCGCCCGTTTGATGCTTTTAAAGGTGAAGAATCGCATGCGGGAAAGTCTATGTGCAGAATGCTAAGACACATTTACTGACAAAAACATCTATGCTGGATAATTCAATTACTTACAAAAGACAAATATCAAATGTTGTTGTTTACGCCGTTTTCTTCACGTTTTCTGCTTTGAAAACACACAAGCTAAATGTTATTGTGCGCTAAGGCATTAAACATTTAGTAGCCATTCTCGGCTGCTCAAGCAAAGAGCCAAGCAGTTATTAAGGGAGAAGGATGACACAGTTAATCATACACCCACACACTGCAAATGAAGGCCCGGCACCCAGATGTATCATAACGAGAACATTAAAATATACAGCACTCACGTTGTTAGCAAGAAGTCATTTAAAAGGAGAGAGAGAGACAGAGAGAGAAAAATTCACCAAAGATGACAAAAACCTCACAAGGACGTTTGAAAACACCAAACGCTGCCTTATTTACAATCCTGCATTTTAATCAAAAGACGCTACACTTAGCTTATTAGCATTGTAGCTTGTTATAAATGACTTGCAAGTACACGCCACTATAAATGTGGAAGATTTCAATTAATGGACATTAAGTAGTCTGTATTCAAATATTCAACCTGCAGCCGGTGCATTTTAAAGTAATCTAGCTCAAACAGGTTTCCCTGAGCGTAACAAAAGACAATGAAAACATTCTGTTCCTTGCTGTAGTCTTTAGTTCCTCTGCAGGAGACGCTTCACTAAATGTTTGATTTCTTTCACCTCAGGCTACCCTCAAAGCCATGGCATGTGTAACAGGGTTTATAAAAGCTTTTCTTCTCCCACTCTTTACATTTTCTATAAACCAAAGGATTAGGACAGATATTCCATACATCGTTGTTATGATTAGAGATTATTAGTGTCAATATGTCTATAAACTGGTCAATTCCACCTTTTAGCAACATTTAATCCGTATCCTTGTGATTAAACCCAGGCTGTGACCCTAGCTTTATCAGTCTGATGAAAACCAAACCACAACCAACAGTTCTGCTACAAGAATGTGATCCAACCACCTCAAAGCTGGGATTGACCAATTACCATCTTGTTGCTTGGGATTAAATGATAAACAACAAAGTCACTGAGTGGGGGATGGGATAACCATGTTGGTCACAAAGAGCAGAGTTCTTCTTATTATAAATAGCCACATCTCCTATATGTGCAAAGTAACAAAACATTTAGGCCTGTGTTAAAACACCCTTAGGAAATTAACATATTTAAGTCACATGAAATTAAAGTATGACCGCTGAACCAAAGAGGGAATACAGGCAGCTTCCCCCACATGCACAGCATGGAGAACAAGATCAGATAAGGCAGGCTGTGAAACAAAAACTGTTTCAGACAAGTCTTTTCAACCTACCCCCCACATAACAGACGAGCCCCTTTAGTCTTTACCACCAACATTACACTCTAACTTTGAACAATCATATTTGTTACCACAGTGGGCCACGGTTCATGTGTTCCATTTAACAAAGAGAAGTTAGGCTTACTTGTCTGTCCCATGCCAGACACCAACTGTTCATACAAGTCTACCAAACCTATCCACCCCAGCTCCCAAGGTTTTTAGTAAACAAAAGGTTTTAACTCATCACTTCCAATCTCTTAAGTACAGCACAGAGGGTTAAAGGGGGCTGGTGGGGGTCATTCTAGATACAGTGCTGTGATTATGTTGTAGATGACTTTGGAAGTCTGGGAGCCAATACAGATGGTGTTTGATAATGTCACAGTCTGAGATAAACATCATGCTTAATGTATTGATAATTCTCAGCAACAGCACCTCCAACTCTAAATGCACCATTTATGCTGCTACCCAAGCATGAATAATTCACCTAATGCATAGAAGTTCCTCGCTTAATAAAAGAGAAAATGGAAACAAACTCTTGAAACTATCACACAAGTAAAAATAGCAAAGGATGAGTTTTAAAATCGCCTTAGGTTACGTTCATCCCGAAGAAAACAAGGAACAAAACAAAAACCGCCCGAAACAACAATGTATCCAACTTGATAGACTACTTACTAGAAGTCATAAAGCATCCTTACAAGATTACACACTGCTTGTCTCTTTCAACAGGAATCAAAAGCGAAACATGCAATAAAAAACAGACTGCTTTCAACTTCTAAGCCTGCAGCAATTGCCAACATTCCATCTCTATCCCCCCATTTACCTTCCCACCCACTCAAGCCCTCAAACTCCCTCTATCTTTCTCTTTTTTTCCACACAGTCAATGTCGCCAAGCGATACTCACCCGCCAGTATGATGATCTAAGTTCCAATCAAACAACTTCAAACACTCCGCGTCTGTTTTGTCACAATGACCCCGCGAACTTCTTGGCCTGGGCCAAAATCCAAGAAACCCGAGGGCTGAACGTTACAGCGCCGATACTTTATCCAGGGAGAGCCGATGTCCATGCAGATGAGAAAACTGGGCAAATGCCTTAACAAAAGACGACCTCGCTTTACTTAATTTATTCGCGTTCAGACCGCCCGCGGACTCTTTTCTGAACGCATGCGATTCCCCCTCCTTCAGCCGTGCGACCGCGCTGAACGCTTTTGACGCTCTCCGTGAAGTAAAGCTGGACGCGGTGCTGTAGTTTGTGGAGGAAATCAGTGAGTTCGCCGTTTACAGACTCCGCTTCCTTTTCACACACACATACACGCGCACGCGCTCGCACTCACGCGCTCTCTCTCTCTCTCTCTCTCTCTGTTCCCCTCGCGCTTTCTTTCATATGCACACACACCACGTTCTCTCTCTATCTCACTCTCTTTCTGTATAACCCCCTCCTCCTCCTCTTCAGCTGTTCAACAGACGCATCCACATGGCTGACCTAGTCTTTCTTTATCCAGGCACTAGTGAAGGAGAATTACCCCCCCCTCCCCTCCACCACACACACCACTTCTAAAAAGCGAACAAAACAAAAACATGGACTGGATTCAAATGACTGTCGGCAACAAATGATCGGACGGGAATCGTGATTGATCGTAAACCGCGATGTTGGTAAAGAAACTGCATCGGTAAGCAAGATGTTGGATTGGTGTAAGCGCTCGTATTCACATGACTGTAAGGAATATTAATGACTCCACCCTTCCAAATGATCAGAAATACACGATCACACACAGGCAGCCAAAACTGCCAGATCCTACCGTTCACACAAACCACAGATTCCGTCTATTGATTTTTAGCGTCCAGTAATAAACGCAGTTTTTATTGCCGTGCTTCGTCGTGGAAAAAGAAGGCAAATGATTGGGGTTGAGAACAAAACAATCGGTGTAAATTAT
>JBAJNP010001750.1:36001-56370 GCA_036877545.1 Yasuhikotakia modesta
ATACATTGTGTGTTAGGGCGCTGGGTTTTATTCTCATTTGCATATTCACATAATAAATGAATTACTCTTTTTGTCCCCCGCCGATGTGTCAGAACCATGTATTCGCAATTGCGCATGTCAAAAATGACGAACATGCGTTCTTTGTTGTTTTAAGAAACGAAGCTGATTTATTTTGTTTGCATGCTGAATAAAAAATGGGATATGAATAAACATTGTTTTATTACATTTATTTACCAATGTAATGTACAATCACTACCTGGTTGTCAAAAATCTACCAACACACACACACACACAAAAGAGTAATAAGGATATTTTCCACACCAACCAACATCAACGTTATATATTTGCAGAGGCAGCTAAAGATCAATAGGAACTGAGTTTGGTGTACTGCGGGCCCTTTATTGTGCTGCAAACCATGTAGCCTGTCAGGTTTTCAAAAGGAGGAGGTGTCCCTAGTGATCCCAGTGCTGGCAAACGTTTTCCAGCTCCAGGGAAGCCAGAGACAGTGTGACTTCTGTTTCTCCTGACAATCCTTAGCTCTGCCTTGCACCCACACACAGAAACACACATACATACACAAACACACACACACTCACACCCCAGCAGGCTACCTCCTCCCCTCCTGGAAGCGTTTGAGCTTCACATTCAGGCGTATTTATTACATTTACTCAAGTGCATCCATATTTATCTCCCCGAGCCGCCCTGATAGCACTTACAATGTGCCCAACAGGAAACCTGAGTCACTTGCTTATGCGAGATCCTCGCTGTGCAAGAGGAAGATATTTAGAGAATGCAGTTTTCAAAGAGATACCAATCATGGCTATCAGCCAATGGCAGATTAGCTAGTGGATCATGAGAAAAATACACAACAATGCATTTGACACGGTGGCAGACAGTTAATTACCGCTCAGAAATGCATCATGACGGAAGGTTCGTGTTCAAAAGCAGTGTGTGAAATGCTAAACAACATATATATCATGTTTATTCAATGAATATTAAATCATTGTGATGTTATGTGCAAACAAACACCCGCCTGGATGACTGACATTCATTATTAGAATGGTAAACCAAACACACATTGACATTCAACTGTTATTTTACAAAATGCAGTGGTAACATAATCGAAACGCCCTGATGGCGCTAATAAATTTTAAACTAATGCGTGCTATAAAACGCCTAGCGCTTCGACAGATTTACAGAGCGGGGCGCAAAACACAAGCAGGGCGTTCGGAGAAAATGTAAGCCATTCGTGTTGGTTTATGAGACTGAAAGGGAACCAAAACTGTTTCAAGGGTGAATGCTTTGCATTTCATGCACTCAGATGGCTGTTCCACAGGCATTCGCAACAGCAGATGAGATCCCATTATCAGGCAGACGAGAACTCCACCTCCAGGATTTCACAGCTCCTCTGTTTATCACATGGCCCTGTCAAGTTGGGCACCATTAACTGATAATGAAAGGAGACAACCGGTGCAGTTACAAGCAAAGCATTCTGCATTCTACAGGCCTAAGCATGTATCTGGGAAGCTGACTGTGTCTATTCAGTTCTGCTCTACATTCAATACTGCATCACAATGCCTCAGCTACTGTACCCTGACCCCCTCGCACCAGTGTATTATAGAGGCGCTTTAGCTTCAGATGACAATTCAATGAATAAAAGAATGGCTGCCAAAAAGGTGCGGCTTATTAAAGCTTACCAATAGACGCTAACAGATACTCTTGGAGATCAAAAGTGAAGGAAATATTTAAATATGCTGGGAAGGTTTTGTGGTTCTAACCAATAAAAACCCTCACACCGATCTAATGAATTCCAATGAGAGAATGAGGCTACGTCTCATTCGCAGTAGATGACTGATTTATTATGCTTCCTCCTGCTTGATTGTCTTTCAATAGGTATTTGAAGACTATAGAAAAACCCTGACTTTAAATGCCCTGCCATTCTAATAAGTCAGCCAGTAGCTGAAACAACAAAAAAGGGAGGGGGGGAGAAAGAAAAGATGACATGGTTGAGTGAGCCAAGCTTCTGAGCGCTTGGCAAGCCTGGGAGGCCCTGGCCCCTTAAGCACTCATATCTAGTAACTTCATTTAATGCATTCACCAGGGATCATCAGACAAGTGGAAGGGAGACAGAAAAAAGAAAAACATTCAAAGCAATGTTCCCCGGTATAAGGTTCAGCGAGTTATCGAGCAGTAAAAACAGCATGAAGAAATTAAACTTAATCTTTCACACTATTTCAGGGATAGACAGGATTTATTCCCTCACTTATAAGAACGTGTTCTTCCGTGTGTCTTTGAGGGAACGGCGCTGCCTAAAACAGACAATTTCAAAGCGATACAAAATAACAGTAGTCCAGAACGTCTGAAAATGGAGGGTGATCTCAGCAAGCACCGCTGCCTTTTCTTTTTCTCGCCCACTTTTTTCGCCAGAGGTCATATTCACACTCTGATGCCTGCCATCACGAACAAACACTCGTGCTTCCCTTCAACAGACACCAGCCACTTCCACCCCCATTTACTTTTTACTTCAAACACACACACACACACACTTCATCCGTTGACAGCTTCTCTCCAATAGCTGACGAGAAAAATTTGACTTCAATTCACTGGGTGCCATTTTAGCATTTTGGCACTTTTAGGATGAGACTATTTTACAAGTTTTGAAACCCGAGGGAGGGGTGAGCTGACGGGGTAAAAACATACCAGCAGAAATCTCTCACGAGCTGTAACCAAACCCTCTGACAGACAGAATACTGTAGCTTTTTACATTTAAATACCTGAAAGTATTTTACAGCGTGAGGGCTACACAGCTCCATTTGCTTCTTGTAAAGGAGACCTAACTGGTTTTATTCTCAATGGAGTTTGGTTAGCATATTGTTAGACTGAGGTCTGGATCAGTTTAAAGAAGCGTGTTTGTTGGCACATCAACATTTTCTCATACTGTGCCATCAAAGGGATTCTGAAATAATTTGCACTTTTTGACAAACACATCACAGAAGTGACATACTAGAAGATTACAATCCTCCCCTTTTAAACAGTAGTTAAGGAGATAACTGCCTTCCAACCCATTATTTAACCTCATAAACGCAACAAAGAAGAAAGCATAACTCCTTTGATGCTAGGCAGGAACGCTCAATTTCATTGAGAGATTACCCTGTGGCAAGCCCTACATAGTTATATTGTTTACTTTGCCGTTCGTCCGTATTTGGCAGACTCACGAAACCTCAAACCCTGTGACACTTCAGTGAGGTTTATTTATCATATTGCCAAGCTACACAAACTCATAAAAATCCATCTTTCAAGGGAAGGTTTGATTCGAAAACCATCACATTAGGAAAAAGCAACATAAGCATTTACAATTCCAGATGTGTCGCTGTCACCCAGTAAACAAATTAGATCACAGAACATAAAGGGGGGGTTTTGTGTCTTTCTTTGCACGTAATTACACAGTGCAGACCTCGCTGAGAGACGAGTGGCAAAGCGCCTGACAGACTGACTAGTTTTCGGCCTTGTGCGTAAACTCGTACTCAAATCTAAATGAGCGGTTACTTCTGAAAATAAACATAAGCGCTTGGCCAGATTCATACACAGGCTCACGGCGGGTTTCAAGTAGTTGTGAAGCTCCTGTTTGGATGCCTTAATTTTCTCTTTGTTTGCCTGTGGTAAATAGCCCATCGGGCTTCAACCCCTCCCTTTTCTGCTCTCTTTACTTCGCTCTCAAGACAGAGACAACACGCACACACACACAAGCCTCCCCAGGTGCTACTTACTCAGCCTCTGATTCCACATGCATTCAGAGTCCTCACTCGAGCTGTCTCAGGGCCAAAACTGTGGTGCATTTGTCTCATTTAACACAAAGCCTTATTAAAAACACCACTGTTCACCGTTGTGTGTGTTTGTGTGACTGTTCTTTATCGAACATTTTATATCTGCCAAAACATTGTTTCATCTTGTTGTTTTAAATATTACATTAGTAAATGTAATATTTACATTTAGAAACAAACAAAAAGGAATAAAACAAGAAAGAATGCAGGGTTGAGTGATGTATTAAAGTCTTATATTACAGTCAATATTACATATTACATTGTATAATTTTTAATGTATTCAAATGTGTTGGTGAAAATACATCTAGATATTTATCATGTGTTGTTATATTCATGCATATTAATGACAATTATTAAAAATTACTTTCTTCAATTAGTGAAACAGTGTATTTTTACTGCATTTTACTTAGGTTTACAACGCCTTTAAGGTTCAAATGGATCGTTTGTTTAAGAAAATAATACTCAAGTTAAGTCAGTTCTGTGTAAATAAACATCAAGACTTATTTTAAAAATCATCAGGGTAAACAACATCTAAACATCTTAACTGTAATGCCCTGTTAAAACGTTCAAAATACAAAGCAAATCTAGTTTGATACATTTGAAGTGTCCTCTGAAAACAGTTTTTGACATTTTATGTACACCACCCCTGTCTAGGATGTCACAGATTTTAAAGGGTACAAAACAAAAAGGAAGTGAATGGAGGACGTTGCTGTAAGCTGCTTTAAGCCACTGTCCAGACCCATTAGATCACACTGCTAGTGTCTGCCATGTGTGAGAAGGCACGTTTACAGCCTAAAGTCTCTCACTCTGCCACCCGATGGACAGTATGAGGAATCACACCACAGTCTCTGAAAAACACAAAGACACACAACACTAAGAACACATCAATCTCCTGGAGCTTGTAAGGGTAATATTGTGCATTCACGTGCTGCCTGAATGTGAAGTTTGATGACTTTTACAGCAGTGGGAATTTCATAGACTGCTGTTGGTGATTCATTGTTTACTTCTCACTCTAGATACCCGTGCCAAGTTGCCACCGTCGACCATATCCAAAGCAAAACAAGAGGTTTGTGTGACTAACAAACCGCATTTAACTGTAAGGTACTATTCTCTGCCATATAAAGTACAGCTGAGGGAAATCTTCAATAGATTACGCAGCAATTAACAGTGTAAAGTTTCTCCAGGACTATAAATATTTGCTGTTTTGTTAGGAAATAAAGAATGGGGGGAAGCAACATATTCCGTCATTGTATTAACATCTTAAAGCTGCAGAGCTTAGAGCGGGGCATTAAGGCTATTGTCAAACAGTAAATGCTCTCAGCAGCATCTCACACTGTTGTTTCAGCAGTCATCATACCCTAGGCTGTGCTTACCAGCTGGAAACCCATTCAAATGCAGATGAGAGAATTCTCAATTGGCAAGGTGTGAGTTTCACACTTATGTCGCCCTGTCCTAAGATCTCAGGTTTTCAGCCCCGGCGTGCCCTCGCGATGCCCTGACCCAAACGCTGGGTTCGAGGACCGGTGGGAGCGATGACAAAACGCAAAATGAACGGGTCTGTCTTACAGGTAGAGCTCAGAAAGCTCACAGGAAGTACAGAAGGAGCATTGTTCTCCCTCACTGCAGGTACATTCCTCTAGACGGTGAAAAACAAACCCCGCAATACCAGCTACATGAGCTAAGCTGAGTGTAACAGTGTCAGAGTGACTCCGCTGGGGCTCTGAATCACGGCGAACGCTGACATCTTCGCAGCAATGTTTTTAACGCTGAAGTCAGCGCGCATTTAGGACAGACATGTGTGCGGCTTGCGAGCGATTGTGAAAATCTCAAGCAAAGACATCATGACAGTTGCCTTCGTCGCCTGTCTTCATGTCACAATGCATTTCTCACTTATCTGCGCTCTATCGCGTTATGAAATTACATGCGATGGGGCTGCAGTGACGTGGGAGAAGACAGAATGACTGTCTCAAACTCAATGCGGATTAGTCGCAAGTCGCAATCTTTTTAATTAACATCACGTGACGTGAAACAGGATGTTGACTTTACACTTAATATTTACATTTAAACAAAAGGC
Organism: Yasuhikotakia modesta; assembly: GCA_036877545.1. NCBI lineage: Eukaryota > Metazoa > Chordata > Actinopteri > Cypriniformes > Botiidae > Yasuhikotakia > Yasuhikotakia modesta. Next base: position 41,897 of record JBAJNP010001750.1, read on the forward strand.
AATTTAAGGGACAAGATATGCTGCCTCTGAAAAAGAATGGATGAGCATTTTAGTAATTCGCCTATAAATCAACAGAATATTTAAGGACTCAGAATTTTGCTTTGAATAGTTGGTCTTTGTACATAACTTTAAGACTTTGGTCGCTGCATTGCACGTTATTGTTTTTCAGTATCAAGCCACAAGAGTTTTCAAATCGGTGTATCAAGTTAAAAATAGCTGAACTTATAAAAGTGCATCCCGAGACCCTTTGTTATGTTCCACTCAGCTGAGCTCCATCTAGCTGCTTTTGAACACCAGAATGCCCCATATGTGCAGGCTAGGCTACACCTCTCTCCATATGGAGCAATGAGTGCTGTTGCTACCCGGACAGAAGAAAAATCACAGTGTACAGTGTTGATGCAAACTGCTGTCCCAAGTGGACCACCCAAAATGCAACTGTATCCAATAGCCAAATTAAACACAAAGGCCCATTTCAACGCCTTTTCAAGTTAAAAAGTGAATCACTCAATTATTGTGCTTTTAAGATCAATCATTACCGTCACTTCAGAGCACCGCCAATCCCTAGAACGAAGGACAGAGAAAGAGGCTAGGAAGGAGAAACACAGAGACAAAGAGGGAGGGAGAGAAAGGGAGACACAGCCAACAGAAAGCCAATTATCAAACTCATTAAGTAAGCCACTCTGGTGCTTTAAGAGGCTCTGCCTCCATATCATTGCTGGATTTATTACCACCATTTGCATCCTCTGATTCAGCCTGACTTTAAGTAGCTCACCGGAGGGGTCACATCAAAACAATCACATGCACCACACGTACTGGGTCGGCATGCAATGTGGTCGTGTTTGTCATGCTGAAAAAAGAGGGCGGAGTCAAACTTTATCACAAGGACACACATTGTTTACGTCAAGTTTATGCATTCGGTACAATTGCCTAAAAAGGTAAACATTTTCTGTTCTGTGGGAAGGGAACCCATGCATTTGGCTAATGCTAGTGCTAGCGTGCTCTACTAGTTTAGTCACAGAAAGATCATATTGTGGTTCCACGAGCGCTGTTAGGAAGATGGCATGCAGTGATTGAGTCAAACAGACTGAAGAATAACAAAGGAGGTTTCTGGAAAACATCAGGGAGGTGCACAGTTGGCATCAACGGGTGGAAAAGAAGGTGATGTTAGGAAAGGAACAGCTGGATTTATAGTTGTAATGCTGGGACTAACCTCCACTGCTTTTACCTCTACGTCTCCAAGGACCCGCAGCCCTCTTTACAAGCATTCACACTACCACACTCTGGGGGAAGCAAAAAAAAAAAACAGTCAAAAGAAATGAAAGGAAGGAAATAAATCAAGAATGCATGAGAGAATAAGTGAGTAAATGCAGGCAATAAATGGAGAAACAGCATCCAGCCATTGCAGCTTTCTACACACGAGGAAACAATCCCAAGATTAATGAGTCACCTGGAATTACACTGATGATTTATTTAAAAAAACGTCTATTCCTGTCAAAAACAATGTGGCGGGGGAAAAAGAAGAAAAGAACAGCAGGTAAGATCTAAGCGACGGCCGCTTTCACAGTCGCTTGGTTCTGCGCTTTAGAAATGAATCCAAACACAAACTCCCTCTAGAGACACGGTTTACCCCCACCGCCACCCCAAAAACACACACACACACACTGATTTCTAGTCCTCCTCCACGCGCCTTTAACTCCCATCCAGCTCCCCGAGTAGCTCACTCTGTCTCTGCCTCCCAGCCAGAACTGTGCAAATAAAAACATCAGGACCTCGCCTCACAGCACCTGTTCAAAAACAGTGACATTTTACATTCAGCGGCGTCCGTTAGCACAGTCATTAGCCTTACAGAGAGAAACCAGAAAGCAGCTGGAAGGGCTGATTTATGAGGGCTGAAACACACTTACTGCTAATCCCTAGCATTTCACATAGGAGAGACTGTTCCATTCATCTGTCTGTGTGTGTGTGTGTGTGTGTGTGTGTTGCACGTACTATTTGAAAGGTGGTTAAACAATGCCATTGATCAGGGCTGAATTGTATTCTGATACGGTACTCAAACAAACTGCAGAACCAAAAAATGTCCAACTGTATAATAATCATAATTTGGTAAATTTCTGTGCCAGACCCAGATGACAATGTGCTTCTATTCAGCAATTGTTTAGACAGTCTGGCTCAAGGCATAAAAGTACACAGTTAATACATGAGATTAAATATATTTAACACGCTCACCAACAAAACATCACAGATATTTTTGTAAGTGTGAAATCTACCTCGGTTTATGTTTATACAAACATTCATGTCAACCCAACACTATATTATTTAGTTTCTTTTTTTAAAAAACAACTTATGCATTAACTACAAAAAAAATTAATCATGAATTGGTGACATTGAGTTTCTAAATCCATTGCAGCCCTGGCTTTATTCATCTGTCTGTTTACTGCTTCCGTTATTGATTTATTATTGATAATGAGGTACCAGAGGCGGTGTCATACCAAAGGCAACATTTTGGTATCGATCCAACCTGAATCACAAGTGCTGCAGAAAAAGTGTGAGGAAAACAACATTTGCTGTTTGCTTAACCTTTGAATCCACTGCATGTCCGAACATATGGTCCACTTTGATTTAATACTTAAATAAAATAAAGGACTCTTTCCTCATCATCAGTCTGTGACATGGCTGCTGGTCTGTTGAACCTCCTCTAAGCCTTTGGGACATCTGTTCCACTGAATTAGAGCATTTAGCCCACTGCAATTACTCCAGATAAAGGTTATTAGCTCGCAGGATTAGATCACTGTATTAAAACATTGGTTTTTTTCCTCCTAAACAGCTGCATGTCTGTCCACATGCATGTTTTTCTCACAGTGCAGCAGGCAATGCGTTCAACTGCAACACACTCGATAGCTATAGACACTGTGTCTTTCTCCAGCTATCACTTGCCATTGATCCACAGCAACATGGCCGTGAAACACAGGCACACGCTCAGAAGGAAATTACATGAAGGATACATGCTTTCAAGGTTGTTCAATTGACATGTAAGGAGTTAAAATACTGATTATATGCATTTGTATTAATGTTATATAAAACAAATACAATTCATTTTGTTTAAAGGTAGATGTAAAGATGTTAAGCCCTTGTAAAGGCTAGCAACAGCAAGCTAGCTTTAAAGCATGAGATTCCATCTTCCACTCAGAGCACTCTCCAAAGCTACACCCCCTAAAATACCGCACACAGGAATATAACATACATTTGACATGCTAGTAGGATCATTGCATTCAGACCAAATAAAATTGTTTTGGACCAACATGGTTAAAAAATGTATATATAGATTTTTTTAGAAATTGCTATTAAGATGTGAAGACTTTCAACCATCATATTAAAACATTTTTTGGAAAATGTTACCTATTATGCCATTAATTAAATTTAAATTAAGTCACATTTTAACAACAATGTCCAATGAGACCAAAGACGTTTATTAAAGGTAAAGGGAATCAATTTTACTTCATGTTGTCTTTTAGAGTCCAATCTAAGATACTGTAGACATGTCTGCAAATACCACAATGAATTGCACCACATCTCAGTTCACTAAGTGCAGAGATAAATGAGTCTGTGAATGACTAAAACCGACAGCCTCCATCTCATTATGCAACACGTCTCTCTTTTTCTTTCCAACTCTCTTTTTCACTTCCTCTTCAGAATCAGCGTTAGAAATTCTCCACTTCCCCGCCTGCCGCGGCCCCGAATCTCTGGCTGATTTCAAACTCTACTGACAGCTCTCATGACTAAGGCTCTCATGTCAAACACCATTATATCAGCCATCCATTCATTCCCTTAACACTGCTTTAGTGACATTTTCAAGCACTTAGCAGTGCTGTAGTACTGTCTGCGCTACCTCTTACCTCAACTCAGCAGCCGTCAGAAAACGTACATTATTCAAAAATGCAATCTAGATTGTCCTCAAATAAAAAAAAATAGCTTTGTTCCTTTTTCTAGGCTGGTGGCTGAGGTTAGAGATTTAAATGCTACTGTTTTAACTAAATCAATGTGATGTCACGTGAATGCTCCTGAACAAAAAGCTGCTGGCTGTGTTTTTAGACCCCAGTCAGTGCTCTCCATTTGCCCACAGGTTGCAGAGCATCTCAGGGGAACTCGATAGAAATGTAGCGTTTCCATGCTCAGGGAAAAATGACAAACATTCAAGGCAAAAAAAAGGTCTCACCTCACTCTACTTAACCCAACATCCTTCCTGACGCTCTATTCACAAAAGCAAAAGGCCGGAAAATAAGAAATCATGATCCCTGTTTCCTCTACACTGAGATCACTGCTGACCTGGTAGAATCTAACAGAAAGAAAACAGATTACCTGCTGATTAGCCTGTATTATAGGGCAGCGCTAACCTTTGTGAAATGGACTGCCTGTTCTGTGCTTAGCCAAGCATGGCCCTCATCTTCCCCTAGCTACAAGAGAAAAGTGCAGCGACAAGTCTAGCGCTCCCTATTAAGTAAGTGCACTGAGCAGTCAGCCCTGCACATCCATCAGCTCAAGACGACACGCGTTCCTGCCATCCACACCAGCAGTCTTCCTTTCACTGTCTCTTTTTAGTGCCGTGTTCATTTAGCTCTTCTTTCTCAGGTGGGAAGTGAATATTATTCAAAATGTTATTAAGTGCTGGTGACTGGAAGCCTGCGAGATGATAATCAACACAGGAAAACACAAATAAGCCCTGATGACAGACACAACTGCGCTGAGGTGAACGCTTGATGATACTTAAAACCCAAAATGTATGCAAATAATGAATGATGTTTGCCAGCTACTCACAAAGCAAAAATAAAACATTTTCAAATAAAACAAGTAACTCATTTTCTTTCCCCTTTCGGTTTCTCTCTCAGAATAGGTGCTAAAATTTTACAAAGTAACAGTCCTTAGTAAGCAGTATATCAATACAAACTATCAAAAATGGCGTTGCTTTGTGGTTGCCAGCTGTTATGTTGCTAAGGTATTTCCAGGTGGTTGCTAGGTGGCTACTTATTTGCTCAGTTTAAAGGACTCCACCCTTAAGTTTACGATATTGTAGTGCCTAGATAAAGCTTGGGTTCTTTTTTTGAAGTCTGTGTGATTTTATTGCCCATTTTATTGCCTGCCAGCTGAAAATCCTTAGTCTAGTTGCTAAGAAAATTAATAGCACCCCTCTCCTCTATTCAAGGTATTATTCATGCGGGTAGCACAAACAGTGCTTTAATTGGTATTAAAATTTAATACTTAAGGTTATGGATCTGAACAAACCTCTAACCTATGAGCACCGGTGCCTTCGCAAAAACACCTCTAATAAACAAATTTGATCTGCTGTAAAAAAACCTACCTATTATTATGCTAAACAGCACTAAGATGAAGGCCTTTATGGGCCGTATTTATGCCAAAATGTCATCAAATTCAAATCATTCCCTTTCTATTACAGAAGCAGAACAGAGTGCACTTATCGTTGCCAGTCTTGTTCGTTTAATTTAATATCGCCACGACAGATGGTGGCCAATTTTCCATTTGACAATTACAAATAGCTCTTAAAAATAAACATACAATGGAGGAGACAGAAAAGATCTGTTCAAGTCATTCAAACATATTCCCACAGCGCTTGACCCACTCCCACACCAGCACCGCACTCTGCAAATAAATTCAAATCATCACCCGGCCGGCGCTTATTCAATTCAGACTAATATCGTTGCTCTACCACACCGGGCCAATAGCTGACATTTAACATTCCATGGCAGTAGATGCAGGGGGGCGGGGAGAAATGAACTCGCTTATGTGCCTTGACACGATGCCCTCTGCAGGAAAATAAAAACATGGCTTTCACTTACTGCCAGACCATGAGTTGAGCCTATACATCACCTCGGTTACAGAGGAGACTGATCCAAGGTCAGCTCCATTTCCTCGCCGTGCTATTTTCTATCACAATCACAGAGTGACCGTCTGAACAGAGATGCTAACGCAATCATCTGTTTGGAGACGTACAGGCTGCAAACCACTCTAGGCTCTTTTATGAGAGCGATTGACTCGTCTACGTAAATGGAGATGGGGTTAGCATGCAAACGAACGCTGCACTAAACGGACGACGGGTCATGCAGATCAGACAAGTGTAAAACAGCGATACGGTTTGTCTGAATCTGCAGTCGAGGTTAAAATGATATAGACTGAGCAGTCTCTCACCCGATATGATGTGGTAAAAAGCTGAGTGACTTTTTCGAGGTAAGTAAAATGAGGAGCCTCGCTCTGCTCAGATCTCACAAGCAAACACTATTAATGCTGAGCAGTGTGCTTGCTGATTGCCTGGCTGAGCAGTTGGTGTGTGTTTGAATGTGTGTGTGAGACTCTGGAGTCATCAGAGTACTTCACGCTAGGTTAACACTCAAAGTGCCCTGGGAAATAACATTTAGGCTACATAACGCTTACTTAACATAACTTCAGTTACACATACCAGTGCCAAATTTACAAACGCAGTCAAGTTTTATCAAAGATGACTAAAAACAAAGACCAAAAGCAAAAACTACAAACTGCTTGATCATCATAATGTATTGATTTGTGCTCAGACCATAATGTTTTTTTGTGGTATGCGGTAAGGCTGGCAGTGGTGGGTACAACAAAAAGACGTGTTGAGGAGGAAAAGAATGCATTAAGCATGATGAAGAGCAGTAACTGGGCTTTAAAGGGTTTAAACTAGACTTTACTCCCCTCACAGGTGACTGTTTACATTGTACTTTGTTACATTACATACCAATGTGAAATTAGAACTGTCACATGCTTCAAATGAACCGAACTCCACATTAAAACCTCAAGTGTGAACACACTCTTTTCTGGATCTTCCTCATGCTGTGGTTGCGAACAGAGCAGCAGAAATAAGATGGTGGCCCTAAGGATTGGGACATGACCGGGCGCCAGCGCTGACACTCTTCATCCTCTTGATGAAGGCGCAGGATGGCTCTTTTAATCTCACTTCCCTGATTCTCCGCACGACTCGTTGACCCCTCCTCGCGAGCATCAGAAAGGGCTCCGCACAGCATCTACAAAAACACTTCCTCCCATTCAATCGCCCCTTCCCTGCCGGTTCTTTCTCCCTCTCCCACTATCTGTCACTCTCTTTTCACTTTACAGCTTTGGCCCTTGTACGCCACCCTCCCCTTTTTTCCTCTATTGTAGGCAAGAGACATACACTTCCTCTCCACACCCCCCCACCACCACCCTCCAGTGGTCTCTTGGGGTGAAGCACAGTGGCAGATGGGGCGCATACTGCAGCTGGCTAATTAAAGGAACCTGAAACTTCAATTAAATATCCAAAACACTGAACCTGTCACCTCTGTGGAATTCTTTATTAACACAGGCACTGACATGCTTTGTGTAACATAAGCCTGTTCAGGGTAATCCAGGCATGGGGATGAGCAGCAAAGACAGGCATAGAGAGAGAGTCTGAGACAGAGAGAGAGAGACATAGTGAGAGTGAGAGAGCGAGAGAGATGTACAGAGAGAAAGACAGAGAAAGACAGAGACATATAGAGAGAGAGAGAAAGAGAGAGAGACTGAGACAGAGAGACATAAACAGTGAGAGACATGGAGAGAGAGAGACTTATATATATATATAGAGAGAGAGAGACTGAGACATAGAGAGAGAGAGAGACAGAGAGAAAAAGAGAGAGACATAGAGAGAGAGTGAGAGAGACAGAGAGAGAGAGAGAGAGAGAAAGAGAGAGAGACTGAGACATGGGGGGGGGGAGATTATGAATGAAATGTCACTAAATGCAGAGAGGAATTCCTCACTGTGACCTCGACCCTCTGGCGTTTTTCTCTGAAGAATTCCTTCATAAATTACCCATTAAAACACACACCATCATCTCATACCAGATGCTTTAACTATTTTACCAATTCATTGCTTTTATGCACAGGAACCTGTTAAAACAAACTGGATTCTTCTGGTTTCTAAAGAACATGTAAGTGGTGCTTACCGCAATGCTAGTGTGTTGTGGGTGGTTGCTAAGACATTAATAAGTGACTGCTAGGCTGTTCTAGACGCTTTCTGATTGGCTCAAGTCAAAGGAGCCCACCCCCTTTCCTGTCCCTTGATATAGCTTGAGTCCCTTCAGCAATGTAAGTCTATTGGATTCTTTCATAAGGCAGTAATATTAAGTTCAATTGCTTAGACACCACTTATCATTAAGACACACAATATCTTTCACGTTTGTGGCACATACAGCATATAACAAGCTTTGCAAAGCTTGGGGTTTAGATAAAAAGCGACAGTGTTTCAGCAAGCAAAACTAATGACAGCTTTTAACAATCAGGAGGAACTAATTCAACCCTTAATTATCAGCTTATTGAACCGGTTGACAAAACAGCCTCGTCTCCACTCATCTCTATGTGGAATAAGGACTGATAGAGAGAATAAAATATGGCATGTGTATTTACCCTTTCCTCTGAGGTTAACCATACAAGCGCATCAATCCCATGAACCCTTGTGCTCTCTCATCAGCACCTCACTAGCCCTGCAACTGACACCTAATCTACCGCTCTCCAGAGGGATGCTGGGATAGCCGCGGCCTGAGGCCGGCACCCGCGGGTCCCACTTGATTAAAAACAGCAGAGGGAGCACTGAAGGAGAACATGGCACCTGTCACGACACCTCCCATCATCACTCATTTAGCTGCTAAATATAAAAGGCGACAACGCTCACGATAACTGCAAATATAATTATAGGAGGGGGAGGGAATCATATTTTTATATTCCACGTGATTTAGACAAATATTGACACAGCAAGAGCGAAGAAGCGCAAAGCCTAACGTCAATAAATTCAGAATGACTAGGAGGTTTGTTCAGATATCGGGCAGGCAGCTGGAGACAAATACGGAGAACGAGAGCGCTGCGTGGACCAATGGGAGCTCTGCCCCTTCCTGCCCTAGACTCCACTCTCTGTTTTCCTTCTTTCCACCTAAACAATGGGTGTCAAAACCTTCTGCCCGCTGTCCTCCTCCATCGCCTCACATCCCCTTTTTCTCCTCTCAGATGTTTGCTGTCGTTCTCTCTGATAACTGAACTAGCACATCTATTTCAGAGCAGCTCCAGGGTTTGGTTTCCAGACAGGCTGGGTCTCTGGTCAGAAAATGATGGTCAAGATAAGACACATTTTGTATTTTTCAGTGAACCCCAAACGGGGGAATGTGTACCCCGGGGGATTTGGTATGTGAGATTAGACAAGCATCTGATTTTGTAATCCGGGCCTTCAGAGGAGTAAAATAAATAAACCCATTTAAAATGTCTTCTGTAATTAATGGCTTAACACAGTCAAGGACAGAAATGTGTAACAAAATAATGTGCATGGGTTGTCAATCTGTGTGGATGACATTTAATATTAATCACAATGCCAAATGTCATCGAATATGGTTTAGATGAAAAAACAGCACATTTTTGAGGGCATATGTGAGCCTTATTGATGAGGCGCTACACTAGATAAAAAAAATAGCCTTTTTCAATAACTTCCTTTCTGGTCCCTTCTGTGGCCTTTAGTAGCTTTATTTCTGTCAGGAATCAGCTCACAGACACAAGGGCTGTGCTGTGCCTGTGTCAGGGGAGTTTACCCTCAATTAAGCACAGGTAAAGTAATGCCTGTTCTGGGGGTGGTTGTGAATACATTACCACCTCCCGTCCCTCTTTCTGCAAAGCAGTGTGCTGCACATCGGATGGAAGGGCTTTTTTTTCTTTAAAAACTGCAGGTGCAAAATTACACTTCTACCAACTGCTGTGCTTAAAAATGGCGGCAAGTGATTTTTCTCTGTTAAGCATGAGGTCTAAGCCAAATGCATCACCTGAATTCTCCAGCAACCCACTGAAATTACAGGTTCATCTGTGTAACTATTTCAGGCCACTTATTAGTTTCTCTCAATAGACAAATAAAGTACTTCAAGTGTTTAACCTTTTCTTACCTCCCTCACAGCAATTGTGGTTGTTTTCACTCACTTTAAAGTGGAACTGGGCGTAACCCACCCTCGCCCGGTTCTGCGTTGCTACCTGCACCTCACCCCATTCAATTCGTGAAGTATGTGGGAAACCAACACCGATGGCTGCTGTAGCACGTCAATGAGAGACTGTTTGGGTAAACATATTCAGAACAGCTCGCAAGGATAATTAAACGATCCATCTACGATAAGCACTTCACTCAGTTGACAGGTCACGCTCGCAGTTTTGACTATTTTGATCTGATCAAAGCGTACCGCACACTCCCTACACTTCATGTGAGTCATCCACTCCTCCACCGTCAATAAGAATCCAGGAGAGATGGAGATGTCCTGCCCTCTGCGCAAACTCTTTGTCTCTCGCCCCCTCGTCTCTCTTTCTCCTCGCGGTGCACAGTGTGACAGACGAGTAAACACAGATGCTGAGCAGCAAACTAGAAGAGATGGTTTCATAACATGACAGTTCTGGCTACTGTAGAAATAAAACATACAGCACATGCAGCAAAACTAGTGATACAGCAAAATCAAATTATTAACAGCAACACTGATATTTTAAAGCTACACACAGGGCCAAACACACTTATAACTATTAATTTAATAACTGCATTTGCTTTTATACAGTATGATGCAATTATGTTGTTTTAGGATTGTGTTAGTTAGGTTACAATAATGTGTAACCACAAAATGTTTAAATTTTGCTTGCAATATGTATTAAATTTCATTACATAATGTACGTAAATGTGACCTCATTTCTGGTAATATAATGTCCATCATCAGTCAGCATTTACATTAAATCCAATTAAAGCTGGTGAGTTTGTTGCCATTAATAGTAAATACATATCTTAAGGTAAGGGCTTGTGTTTTTTTTCCCTCTGCATTAGTTTGGTTTTTGGCTGCAGTTTTGCTGTACGCAAAAATTTGGCTTGAATAAATTGACAGAGAAGAATGAAGAGGAAACAGTGGAACAGACATACTCAAGAGAGTCAACGCCTCCAGACATTAAGACGGTATTACTCTGCTTACGCAGCTCAACAAAATCTCAGTACCTACCAGAACATGTCAAAGATGTCACAGCCAATTAAATGCAGGGAGGCTACAGTTGGCCCCGCCCAGGACAGTGTCACCAGGCCCCTGCAGACACCTCACTGTGTCTCGTCCAATCCCGTCAGACCCAATTAATTACCCCTTAATATCTCTGATTAAGATAAAGAGATAAATAAATGCATCAGTCGCAGAGCCCCAAGAGGATCCTCAGCTGAACAGCGCGATGACAGCTGAAAGGCCCCCCGCAGCCCCCCTGTGCTACAGATGTGACACTGTGTGTAAAGGAAGGGGGTAGGGCACATGCTCAGAAAAAGAAGGCAGCTTTTTGTTCTGAGCCCACACAGCTGTCACTTGCAGTCTAGTCCAGTCACATTCGTGCATGCAACCTCACCACCCACCCTCAACAAACACACGCACACAAATGTAATTCAAACACAGAGGTTAGACAGGACGACCACTGCCCCTCAGGGCTGCGCTGCATTCATGACCACATGACGTGGGCAGAGCCAGTAGAAAGATGCAGCAGGGGTCACTGCACCTGGTCAAACTCTCTGTTTTATTATGATTGGTCCGCTTGCCAAAAAAACACATCAGAATCAATTACGTATGTTCACCTCTAAAGCCAACTAATCCACTTGTGTGCCATAAGCTTCCATGTAAATCCAGTTTTATACTGCGTAGACCGTGCCCCCATTAATCACTGCTGGCACGGTCAGAAATGGGCCGGTCTAAAGGGACAGCCTTTGAAATATCAGAGTGGAAGAGGTCGCATGCTAAGGCTGCTGACACTATTGTGGAAATGCTAAGGCAAAACAAAAAACAAATGAAATAAAAGCTCTCGTTTAAAACTGCAACAACAGCTTATGAACTCGAGATCACACAGGATAATTATTATATGAAATCATTTGAATGAGTGGGAAGTGTGTTTGTGTTGAATATTTTAGTTTTTCATGCAAAACAAGCCAAAACGCATCTATTATACTTGCAACTAATTGTTTGAGGCGCCCAAATGGCAAACTACAGCAAATTGCTTCATGCATGCTGCATCAAATGAAAGGTCGTGTTAAATGACCGGCCTGACGCTTTTCAAAACAGCTACGTGATTCAAGCCTTTGTGCGTTCGCTAGCATTTAGCTCCCAAATGACTGTACATGCGAGACATTTTGTTAGATGCGCAAAATACAAATGAAAAATAATCTGACGCAGTCTGAATCCTCTATTTTACTTATTTCATCTAGATCAATTACTCGCAATAACAACGCGTCGCACCGCGCTTTCTGAATCTCGTATCAGCACGATCCGATTTTGAACGTCACGCAGAGCGAGCTGGTGGCAGCCGCAGACATGCATTAATAAATGATAAAATAGCTTCTCTAATCCCCTTGTGCAGAGCCAAGTACTTTTTCCTCATCAGTGAGTATGATATTTACACAGAAACTGGAGCGTACCCTGAGACAGGAGAGAGAGTGAGTGAGCGAGAGAGAGAGAAAGGGGTGCGTTCAGTATTTGCTAAGGTTTAAGCAGTCTGGTGCCTTATAAAGAGGTGAAACTACTTATTTGTTTCCATTGCATCTTGTGACAACACCGTCGTGAGAATCAGCTTATTATATTTGTCATGCGCTAGCTCGCTCTTTTCTCATTTCTCTCTCCTCATGCTCCCATAGTGACAGATGTTGAAACCCTCATTGACCTAAATCACTCTTTTTCAGCACATTAACCTTGGTGCCTGTGCAAACACCTTCCAGAAACGCGACACCTCCGCACAAGCGCCGCATTTCTGCCGCTGCGGCCGCCACCATTTTAAACTGTGCACCGTCTCTCACCTGCGCTAATTGTTAAAATGTCCTCTCATTACACGTGGGTGGTTGATGATGGAGGCTGCCAAAGTGGCTACAGGGCGCAAAATGAAGTTGTGATAGACTGAATTAATTGATTAAATGAGAAGAAGTTGCTTTAAAGAGAGGGGGGGAGTGTCAATCAAACCCGTCAGGGGGGCGGCTGGGAAATAAAGAAGCGACGGAGACAGAACCGAGCTTGGCTCTTCTCTGTATGGATCGATATGATTTGAATTTTTTAAAGCTCTGTTTATGAAATGCAATAATCTCTCATTAAAAATGCAGGCGGTATGTGTGAGTGCGGCTTGCGTAAATGATTCATGGTTTGATATCCATCCTCTATAATGGGCTCCTGTAGGTGAGGCTGTGGCGTAGCGCAGAAAAAAATTAACCGTCTCTCCCGCAAGGAAAAAAGAAATTCGCTCATTGCAAACATAGTGACACACAGGTGCAACATTTGCTTCACCTAAATGGAACAAAACATCACATATTTCTTTTGCCTTTCCTTTTTTCATTAAGCACAGGGACACCCCTGATCTCCCAGTGTGAAACACTAACCGCGCAGACTACCCAAGCTCATCTAATGCCAGATGATTTACTATCTCTCTTCCAGTCACCATTTTTTCCCCTGCTTTTCTGCGTCCTCTCATTTCCCTCCCTCTTTCTCTACACAGTGCCGGCTCCCAGTGAGAAAATGAAGAGATTAAGGCTGTAGCATGTGCCTGGCTTTGATTTAGGGGAAACTGGCTAATCATAACATAGACAGTTTAGTGCAATCTTGCATAATGAAACGCTCCGCACTAACCACCTAATGCATACTAATTTGAGACAATCCACTCCTGGGACTGGCAGAGCATGAAGGGACCGGTCGAAAGAACAGAGACGCAGATCGTGCTAACATTCAGGAACGATCACACACAAACATACACACACTCACAAACACACTCACAAACACACTTACAAACACACTTACAAACACACACACACACTCACAAAAAACACACACACTCACAAACACACACACACTCAAACAGATTCCTTGGCCTCAGACCACATGCACGTATACAGATTTGCTGAAGAGGGAGAGGGGTGTGTGAATGCTCGGAGGCAGACTTAAACGGAAAGGTCAAGCATCATTATCAAACAACTAAATAAACAGGCACTCGCGACGGCCTCTGCAGCTGGTGGGTAGTAATGTTTTGGCTGCTGTTGCAACCGCTGCGATTCCATCCACCCTTTATCTTTATCTATCTCTCTGGCTCAGACATCACATTAGGACTGTCATATCCTGTATTGATCCTTATCCAGACGCGCCTTTATTGCTCCTCTTCTACCTAGTCGTGCGAATAAAGCTATGCTAGCATTCTTCAGTTCAGAGTGCATTAATAATAACTGCAGCCATACACACTATGATAACACAGAGAGAGAGAAAGAGAGAGAGAGAGAGAGAGAGAGAGAGGATCTTTCATTAGCATAGTGGCAGGTGGGCGGGTGGATTGTGCATCCATTATAAACTAAGTGTTGGGAATTGACTATACCTAATCTTTAAGTTAATTACCTTTAGTCAAGGCCAATACCCTCACCCTCCAATGTCCTCAGAAAAATTACT